>JAWDEX010000022.1:1247631-1267611 GCA_035221805.1 Trichilia hirta
GTACGCTATCTCGCACGCACATGATCTCACATCTCGCACCAAGCATTGCCCCCGCAATTTTTCTCAGTGCATTGACACTCCCCTATACCTTTGGTTTCTCGCCGGTGCGCTCCTATGCACTCGAGCATCCCTGCTCGTATCATGACACTACACCGCACTTGAGCTTCAGCCTGTGCACTCCTATGCACTTGAGCATCCTGCTTGTAGCTTGGCACTCCTCTGTGCCGATGGCATTAGCCTGTGCGCCCCTAAACACTTGAGCAACCTGCTCGTAGCTTGGCACTCCTCCGTGCTGATGGTAGTAACCTGTGCGCCCATACGCACTTGAGTATCCCATTTGAACTTGGCACTTTTCTGCTCCTACGGCCTTGTGCCCTTGCGCTCTCACGCACTTAGCATTCCACTTGTCACTCGACGCTCCCCCGCACCTAAGGCCTCATCTGGTGCACCCTTGCGCACTTAGCATAACTCGTCACTTGGTATTCTCCCATGCCAGTGGCTTCATGCCTATGCTCCCTTAAACACTTGAGCGTTCGACTTATCACCTGGCGCACTCTCAAGCTAAGGGCCTCAACTTATGCTCTCTTGAGTACTGAGCAACTCGCTCTTTACTTGAGCATGTTTGAGCATCGGCCCTTGCACATTCGGACAATCTCCATTACTCCCTCATGTGCCCATTTCACATGCGCTGCTCTCACATGACTTTGTCTTGTGCTGTGTGCAACTCCCGCGCTTGTGGTGTGCTATGCATGCCATTGCGGCACACTGTGCTCCGCACATGCTGCGCCCCTCATTAACTCACAAGTATAATCCTTGGCCCGCTTTAGTACATTTTTGTCTGACTCTCACACCCCAAGTTCTCCCGCTCAAGGTGTATGCCTTTTGCCTCGATATGCTTTACTGGTTTCGCCCTGCCTTGGGCTTATCAGGAGAACGACTCCAATTCTCAACCAGCTTATGCGGAGAGGTAAGTTTCACTGCTTAACCACCTGCACTCTGCCGTTCCTCATCCTAAAACCATCAACCTCGACTAATCTTCCCCAATTAGCATACCCGAAATTTAAGATTGTGAACTTAACATCTTTTAATTGATTATGCTGCTGACCATATCTTTTAGTATTCATGGTTTTCTAATGTACTGCTTCTATTTTGAAAATTATTTGGCTGCCAAAATATACTGCTTTTCTTCATTGTTTTATTTTGACAATTATCAATTTATGCAAATATAAATTTTTCTTATGCTTCCAGTTTGAAAAGTCTGATCAGCTGTCTTATGTACATTGAATCATTACAGTGTGCATCAATAGTTTGATTGTCTAAACATACTGTCCCTGCTATACTGTCAAACACTTGTTGATTTTCTCTAAAATATTAAATATTTAATATCAAACAATTATAGACAATCTTTTTAAAAGAAAAAGTTTTAATATCTCACACTACGAAGACAAGATAATATATTCCATGATTCCTTATTAGTCCACCATACGCTATTTTTAATTTCTGAAGACAAGCTATTAATGTTCGTAATGTGAAATCTTTTTAGGAACACTTTTATTTTTGGTTTTTCTAAGAAAGAGGTTCAACAAATTAAGTTATATGTATGTTTATTTCTAGCGGAATAGGTCCCGTTAGAAGGTTATCATAATTAGATGAACTGTTGAAGATAAGCAGGAGGTAAGATGAATCGATGCGGGCAGAACAAGATAGCGAAAAATAAAAATAAGAGCTTGCGTTATCCACTCGATGATATTGAAGACGGTAAATAGTTACTGTTACAAGAGTTTACCATTTTCAAATGCAAGCTTAATGCTTCAAGTAACTCGTAGATTGGCCCATGTTTAGCCCGAGAATCATTGCCAGAATAGAACCTATGAGTGGAGCCACCTAATTCAACCCAACTCCCCCCACTGAGCTTTTTTAGCCCTGCGTTTTTCATTAACGATCTCACATTTGTTGCTTTCTCCCACCTCCCAACCTCACAATACAAGTTTGCAACCATTACGAAATTTTCACTCCTCCTTGGCTCCAATTCAAACAGCCTCTTTCTCACTTCATCACCCACTCCATCAGTATCATTAGCAACATGAATATTGCAGGCATTTAGCAGTGTTCTCCACACAATTGGGTCAGGCTCAATCGGCATATTCGTTATGAAGTCATAAGTCTCTTTTAGACGGCCAGAACGAGCCAAGATATCCACCATAGCACCATAATGTATGAGCATGGGTTTAATCCCATGCATATGCTTCATATCATGAAAATATCGGTACCCATCATCCACCATTCCAGCATGGCTGCAAGCACAAAGAACCCCGAGAAAAGTGACATAATTTGGACTTATTGAAGAATTCTTCATCATCTCATAAAAAAGCCTAAGAGCTTCCTTCGCATATCCATGTTGTGCCAATCCCAAAATCATTGCACTCCACGTCCAAACATTTCTCTCCTCCATCACGTCAAACAATAGCCTAGCACAGCCCACAGCTCCACACTTAGCATACATGTCGACAAGGGCAGTCCCCAATTGACAATTCAGTACCATTCCTCTCTCAATCACTTGAGAATGAACCCATTTCCCTAAGCTTAAATTCCCAAGTGCTACACACGCAGAAAGCACAACCACCATTGTTGTCTCATCCGGATCAAACCCAGAATCCCTCATCTTAACAAAATACCCAATAGCCTCTCCTAACCAAAAGTTCTCGACGGATGTAGTTATCACCACATTCCACGAAACCACACTTCTCTCACACATATTGTCGAACACATTGCACGCATCCCTTTTTTTCTTACATGACCCATAAAAATGAACCAAATTATTGTTAACATACACGTCTGAATCTAAACCACACTTTAAAACTTCCCCGTGAACTTGTCTCCCTTCTTTAAGCGCAAAAATCTCCGCACACGCTTTTAGAATAAAAGGGAACGTAAGTTTATTGGGTCCAACTCCTCTTCTTTTCATATGAAGAAAAACCCCGATGGCCTCTCTTGGCGTATCACTCGAGGCATAGCCTCTAATGAGTAAATTCCACG
This sequence comes from Trichilia hirta, assembly GCA_035221805.1. Taxonomy (NCBI): domain Eukaryota; kingdom Viridiplantae; phylum Streptophyta; class Magnoliopsida; order Sapindales; family Meliaceae; genus Trichilia; species Trichilia hirta. The sequence continues at coordinate 1,250,668 of JAWDEX010000022.1, forward strand.
GAATGGGTACTGAATTAACAGAGCTATAGACAAGGGAACGAGCGTAGGATAAGTTTTTAAAGGAAGATAAGGCGCAGAAGCGAACCAGTTCAAGAACAATATGGCCTTTGTTTTGAAGACCAGAGACTAGGATTTGAGCATGGATTTGATAAGGCTGCTTTATGGAACTGCAGAGTTTCAGTAAATTGAGGCAGTCATGAGTCTTAAAGAGGAAATTCGAATTACAGTTGGTGGGTTTTGAAGGGAAAATACGGTTGGCTGTTGGGATTGAAAAACGAACCATTCATTTAGCTGCTTGTGGGAACAAAATGGTTCCAATATTGAGGCTTTATATTCAATATTTTTTATTCTTAAATTTAAACTAATAAAAAATTAACATTTTTATATCTACCGATGAGGTAACTCTTATGTTAAAAGACCCATAAATTTTGTTTTTGAGCAATTTTCTTCTTTGGCAATGAATTGTTTCATAATACAATGAGCATACAATGAGCCAACGAATTCGTCATGCTAGCAAGACGTGTTCTATTGATGGAATTCTGTCTACAAGATTTTCCATTTTTCTTGTTAGTTATTAAAATTTGTCCATTACAGTATATTGTATGTAGTTACAACCTCTAAATTACTCTATTGTCTCAGGCACTAATTATTTCTCGGATGGGGGTTCTATCAACTTTTGCCTCCGAGACATTCGTAAATTCTGACAAAATCGTCCTGAATTCATCCCCTGTAAGCGTTTCCTTCTCCAGCAGCGCATCCACGAGCTTATCAATGGCTTCCCTGTTATTCATAATGAGATTCTTTCCAATCTCATAAGCACTTTCAATTATGTTTCTCACTGATGTATCAATGTCTTCAGCGAGCTTTTCAGACATGGAGTTTCTAGCTAGCATCCTCATAACTATATCACCGCTTTGCACTGCTGGATCAGTCAGGCTCCAGGGCCCGATCTCGGACATGCCATACCTTGTTACCATCTGGAAGAAGGAAAAATTGTTGGCACAGATTGGAAGTTCAGAAAATTTTGGGAATAGGAAAATTTTGTTGGAGGAATTACAAACCTGTCTTGCTATCTGGGTAACTTGTTGCAAGTCGCCTGCTGCCCCTGTAGTGATTTCTGCTTCTCCGAAAATAACTTCCTCTGCTGCTCTTCCTCCAAGTCCTCCTATTATCCTGGCCAAAAGCTGTTGCTTGGAGATTAGAGCAGGATCTTCACCAGGAATGAACCATGTTAGGCCACGTGCCTGGCCTCTGGGAATCAGAGTTACTTTCTGAACTGGGTCATGGCCCGGAGTCAATGACCTTTAAATATGAATAACACCAAATAGTTCAGTTAAAATTCCATTGAAAGTTTGGATGATTCACTTGCAATTATTCAATATACTTACGCACAGACAGCGTGCCCAATTTCATGGTAAGCCACCAGAATTTTGCTCTTTCCATCAGTTATCTTGGTTCCTTCCATTCCAGCTACAATTCGATCAATGGAGTCATCGATTTCTTTCAGTGTAATCTTGTCTTTGCCTCTCCTGCCTGCAAGAATTGCAGCTTCATTCATCAGGTTTGCCAGGTCTGCACCGCTGAATCCCGGAGTCCTCATTGCAATGACACTGAGAGAAACATCTTTGTCAAGTTTCTTGTTATTGCTGTGCACTTTCAAAATCTGTTCTCTTCCTCTTATATCAGGTAGCCCCACTGTAACCTGCTCGAACAACAACAAAATTTTTCGTAAGTTTCTGGCTACGTCCTAGGAAGAAAATCTCTAACCTTAAACAGTTTCACAAAGTCACCTGTCTGTCAAATCTTCCAGGCCTGAGTAGAGCAGAATCAAGAATTTCAGGCCGATTTGTAGCTGCAATAACAATCACTCCAGTATTTCCAGTAAAGCCATCCATTTCAGTAAGCAACTGGTTTAAAGTTTGCTCCCTTTCATCATTTCCTCCACCAATGCCAGTTCCTCTTTGCCTTCCCACAGCATCTATCTCATCAATGAAAACTAAGCATGGCGAATTTGCCTTGGCCTTGTTGAACAAATCCCTCACTCTTGAAGCTCCTACACCAACAAACATTTCAATGAACTCTGATCCTGACAGAGAAAAGAAAGGAACTCCTGCTTCTCCAGCTATTGCCTTAGCCAACAATGTTTTCCCTGTCCCTGGTGGCCCTACTAACAATACCCCTTTCGGAATTTTTGCACCAACTGCTGCAAACTTCTCTGGTGTCTTCAAGAATTGAACGACTTCCTGAAAATCTTGCTTTGCTTCGTCAACTCCAGCAACATCATCGAATGTCACTCCAGTATTAGGCTCCATCTCAAATTTGGCTTTGCTTCTGCTTACAAAAAACAAAAATTATGAATGACGTGGATATGACAAACAAGTCATATAATTATTTGATGGATGAGAATTTTGATTTTGTCATACCTTCCAAGTCCAAATGGCAAGTTTGTACCTCCTGGATTGTTTGCAGAAGGGGCTCTTAAAAACAAAGAGCCAATAAGCAATAATGGAAAGCCAAAATTTGCTAAGAAATCAAGTACAGCAAGTCCCCAGTTCATTTCCATAGGATGCGCAGCAAAATCAACATTCTTCTCTCTCATTTTCCTCAGCAACTCTTGTGGCAATCCTGGTAACTGAATTTTAACCCTCTGGATTTTATCCAGTGCTGGATTATAAATCTCGGCAATAGCAATAGTTCCATTCTCAAACAAGTCTACTTTCTTTACAGCACCTTCCTCCAAGTACTGCAAGAACCTTGAGTATGTCATTCTACTTGAAGCAGACTCAAATGGGCTCTCAGGCTCAGCTGATTTTGCAGGCTGAACAAGAGAAAACCCTCCCCAAAGCCCCAGAGCAGTGGAATTTAACAGCTTTCTTTTACTAATTTTGATGTTTGAGAGTGTTTTCTGGCATGGGTTTCCTCTTAAAGCACTACTTGGAACGTTGGTTTCCCTTGAAATCTCCTGAGACTTGCAGATTGGAAAGTGATGGGAGATCGAAAGGGATACAGCGGGAGACATTTTTTGTTTCCTTGCTAGTTGATATTGTTTCTTCTTCTGCTTTGTGGTTGAATCTGTTTTGGTAAGGAAATTGAGTGCTAGCATGTTTAAATAAGTGATACATATTTTACATAGGATGCTTCCGGTACTTTCATTTGGTTTTTTTCTTAAGCGGATATTCTCTGCTTACTCTTAACATCCTGAAGGATCTAGAAAAGCACTTCAACGCTTACAGACACAAGTGTTTCCGCAATCCATCTCTCTGCAAAGTCCAAATTATGGCATGTGAAAAGCCAAAATCCATAAGAAGATCTTATCCTTTTTCTCCCTCATCCACACACCTGGAAACAAAGTTATGGCACTAAAGAACTTTAGACTTCTTTCCATATCGATGCCGCGTTACGGGATTACCTTGTGGTGAACAATTTAATTGAAACCTCTAATTTCCAAAGCCTTATTACACTATCAATTAAAATTACACCACTCAATATTAAGGGAAAACGCTTGAAACGGGAGCATCAAAATAGAGTAAAACTGAAAACAAAAAATAAAAAGGAATAGTATTAAAAGATCAAAATGAAATGATTCAAAGTTTAACAACCATTAGTAAAAATTGTTTAAATGTCACTATCTAGGTTAACATTTATATTGGGGCCACTTTGATTCATGGGTTGCATGATAAACAATGATTATCATGTGAATTATGTTTATATTTATATAATTATAAGTGAATCTAATTAATTATTTAATTGAATTATAAAGGGAAACAATAAATCCATTCTATGAAGACTTTTTAAGGTATAGTCTAATTAGTTTAACATCATTATTTTTTAATATATCATTTAATTCAATTGGTTAAAATATTATTAAAATTATTTGATTTAAGTTGAATTTTTAATATTCATCTAATTCAATAAGTTGAAATAATTTGATTGAATTAGTTTATCTAGTAAGGTTGAATTTAATAATGAAATCTAATTCAAATTGTTGAAATCATAAAAATTAATTGATTTGATTTAAATTAATTTGTAAGCATAGAATTTTGTTGCAAAGATCTGTTCAAAGTCAAAGTTTCCAACCCAAGTATAATTACGTCAAAGTAAACAACAGAAAAAAAAAAAAAAAAAAAGAAGTCAAAGATGCAAATATTTTCTCTTTTTTTGTAATAACAATCAAGTCTATATATTATTTTCTCTTTCATATAAGGACACAGTTTCCTATTTGTGTAAAATAGATCCCTCAACAAAATGACCAAATTAGAAAAGGAATTGCATGACTCGTTGTAGGTAAAATGCACCAATTAACCAAAGCTATCTCGATTATTTAGTAATTTTAAGTAGTTGAACTTATTAAAATATACGTTTTAATAATAAAATTTTTTCAAATTTTCTCTTATATTGTAGGGTCGAAATTTTAATATTATTAGGGTAGTTTAGTCATTTCAGTATATTAGGACCTATTTAATACAAACGAAAAATATTCTTCAATATTTGAGAATAAATAAGAAATAGGGAACCGAATGTTATTTTCTTCTCGTTCATTTTGCAGCTTCCAAACGGCGTCCTGCAACATGAAACTCGAAAGTCAAAAAAACCCGGCAAAGTGGAAGCATTACGTAACCGTTAACAATATTGCCGTTGTGCTCCGTCCGTCAGTTGCCGATCGGCAATTGCAGGAACATGGCTCGTTCTAAGTTGTAGTCGCCAAAGACAGAGAACTAGAAACAAAAGCAAAAATGAAAACAACAAATGACTTTGGCTTTGGCGTATATTTCAAGTTCATTTTAATAAAAAAATATCCAACTTAAAACATTACAGTTACATTCCACCAAACAACACGACGAACCTTCCTTTTTAAATTTTACCTGTCAATTTTCCAACTCATTTTCTTACTTTCTACGAACAATTCTCAGTTTCTCTGTCTTGTCCTTCTTTGAGGCTTCCAGATAAGTTTTCAGGTATGAATATGTGTAATAATACATATGAAATTGGTATATCAGACTTGCAATTACTGGTTAGTTTTTGTTTTAGTTCATTTATGTTCAACTGTTTGTCTGATCATATTTATATCAACATTGTGACTGGTTCTGATTTTTGATTTTGGATACGGGACTTGCTGTCTGTACGAGTCTGTGATGTTGAATCTTGGATTTGGTAAATTTGTTTGACAATTCTAATTTGGTAGTTTAAGGAACTCGTAGCATTAAATTCATTTTGAGATATATTGAAACATTTATAGTGTTTTCTTAAAACATAAATATTAGCTAGCACATGCGGTTTCAGATTACTGCTGTTTTGTGGTTACTGATCATCTTTGTCAGTTTCACCAATTGGGTTTGGTGGAAAATTGACTACTTAAATGGAAATAGAACGATGGATGTGGATGTGGTTAAATTAATTAGTTAGACATTAACTTTATTTTATTGAGGTTTCATAACTACTTAAGATTTTTGATCTACAATTGTCTGGTTTTGCAAAGATTTGCTCTTCTGAGTGTTTCTTAATTTACTTTTGATTGGTTTGTAGATTTTGTGGATTCCGGTTTGTTGTGGATACAATATCAGAGGCTGAGAGGCACTCGAGGGATTTGGCAGCTGTACCTATTCTTCCTAATTTTGTATGTCACAGATTCTGTTTTCTAAGCAATTGAGGTAGAAAGTGTTGAAGAAAAATGAAGAAATGGTTTAGCGGTGTTTTGGTTGGGTTCTTTTTTATACTGCTAGTACTTAGGTATGCCGTGCTGAAGAACCCAGTTGGGGATATTTCCCTTTCGGTTCCTGTTAATGTCAACTCAACTGATCCTCTTGAATCGCATCAAGATGCACTTCCTCCTACAGTTCAACCTCAACAATCTGCTAATCGAGTGATTTCTGCCGATACATTGGTATCTAGTCTTTTTCTTAAAAGGAACTTCTCTCAGGACGTACAAAGTTCTTTGCTAACATGGAATCGCATGAAGCACTTAGTTAACTTCTCTCACGGTTTGCCTAATTCAGTAGAGGCTATTAGAGAAGCCGGAGTTGCTTGGGAAAATCTTATAGATTCCTTTGGAAAGGAGCAAAATGGTGACTTAAACGGAAGTTCACTCCACAAAGGGAGGGAGAAACAATGTCCACATTTTCTTACCGATATTAATATCACCAGATTTGGTGATAGTAGTTACAGGCTACGAATTCCTTGTGGCCTGATTCAGGGTTCTTCCATTACTATAATAGGCATTCCGAAAGGCCTTTTGGGTGATTTTCGGATTGATCTTACTGGTGAGCCTATTCCCGGAGAGCCTGATCCTCCCATAGTCTTGCATTACAATGTCCGACTTCATGGCGATAAGGAAACCGAGAGTGCTGTAATTGTTCAAAACACATGGAATGCAGCTCATGATTGGGGTCAAGAGGAGAGGTGCCCCTTACCAGATCCCAGAGAAAATAAGAAAGGTACTGATAAGCGTCATCTACTTTGTTGCTAGAACTTTGAAATTATGGCCAGATATATTTTAGTTCTCGTTGAATGCCAGTAACTAGAGCTGAATGTTTCTTCTTGGTTTTAAGTCTCTATATAGGTCATCTAGCTCAACTTTGCAGCAGTTTTAGAATTTAGTTATGTGGCTTCCCATTAGAAGAACACTGTTTTCTGCCATTTGTGCATAATTTTTTGTAAAGAGTCAAGAGAATAGTGAGCTTACTGATGTCAACTTGAATATCATTGTGTAGAATTGCAAAGATGTACTCACATGTAGAGCTTTTTGTTTCTTATGACAAAAGGTATGGACTTATATAGTCTGATATTAAAAATAGTTGGGAGAAAATCTTGTAATGATGTACAATGATACTTGTTTTCAGTGTATCTTGAGATTTGCGTGAGACTTATGCTATATTATTAACATACAGATTTTGCTGTGCATAATAAACAGTGGATGAGCTGAAGCAATGTAATGAAATGGTGGGCAACAATGAGGGCAAAAAGATGACCGAAAAGGAATCTTCATACATTTCTTTACGCTCATCAATGACAAGGAACAAATCTAGAGCCAGTCAGTATTTCCCTTTCAAGCAAGGCTATTTGTCTGTTATGACACTGAGGGTGGGAGAAGAAGGGATTCAGATGACAGTTGACGGAAAGCACACGACTTCTTTTGCTTTTCGTGAGGTAATTTCACTTGTTTTTCTGCTAGCATGATGTTTTCTCACCATTGGTTTCAAATTCATCAGCAGTTTTTTTGTTTGAGATGATTTCAGAGTTTGGAGCCTTGGCTTGTGAGTGAAGTAAGGATATCTGGAGACTTCGAACTAATTTCTGTCTTGGCAAGCAATTTACCCACGTCTGAGGGTTTAGATGAGATTGTCGATCTAAAAGAACTGACATCAGTTCCGTTCCCGCTGCAACATAGACTGGACCTTTTCATTGGTGTCTTTTCTACGGCAAATAATTTCAAGCGAAGGATGGCTGTTCGGAGAACATGGATGCAATACCCTGCAGTGAAGGCTGGCATTGTTGCAGTACGCTTTTTCGTAGGTTTGGTGAGTTCCAATTTTTTCATTTACTATTAGTCAATTTTAAATAATACTTTCTTGAAGCAAAGTACTCAAAGATTTCCTCTTTACAATAGCATAAAAACCAGATGGTGAACGAGGAACTTTGGACCGAGGTACAAACGTACAGAGACATTCAGCTGATGCCTTTTGTTGACTATTACAGTCTTATAACATGGAAGACGATAGCAATTTGCATTTTTGGGGTAAGTTCTTTCCTTCTCTTTTTCAATGTACAAGATTTTATTTTGTTGGCTTATTTTTTGTGGTTTTGACAGACAGAAGTTGTTTCAGCCAAGTATGTTATGAAAACGGATGATGATGCATTTGTTCGTGTCGATGAAGTACTAGCTTCTCTAAACAGAGCAGATGTAACACATGGCCTGCTGTATGGTCTGATAAACTCCGATGCTCATCCTCATCGAAATCCTGACAGCAAATGGTACATCAGCCCTGAGGTAACTTTCTCAACTTAATCAACACTAACGCATTTGATGATATTTCCCTATCGATGAGATTCCTAAACACTCTTGTTCCTATAATTTTGAAGGAATGGCCTGAAAGTATTTATCCACCGTGGGCACATGGCCCTGGTTATGTGGTATCACACGACATAGCCAAGGCTGTTGCTAAGAGGCATAGAAGTCATTTAAAGGTAACTATACCCTTCCCCTGCATATAAAAGACTCGTCAACGTTCATTAACGCTAATCGGCTAATCAAATTCTTATTTGCTATTATCACAATTTCATGAAACAACTTAAATCTGCTGCCTGTAAAATCGTTATTGCCTGTTTGTTGTGTATGCAGATGTTCAAACTGGAGGATGTGGCAATGGGGATATGGATAGCAGAGCTGAAAAAACATGGTTTGCAAGTACGTTACATAAACGAACGACGAGTGCACAATGAAGGATGCCAGGATGGATATGTTGTTGCACACTACCAAAGCCCTAGAGAAATGCTCTGTCTCTGGCAGAAGTTGCAACAGGAAAAAGGAGCTATCTGTTGCGGGGATCGATAAGAATAACCTATCAAATTCTTCCAGAATATATATACATATAGATGTTATGCAACACGAAGAGAAGGTTGCAGATTCAACACATTTACAGGTAGTCAAGAATTAGAATTCCATTACTATTCTTTTTTCCCGAAAGATCAATTACAGTTTGTCCCTGAGAGATGAAAACAGAGAGATTGTATGTAGAGTAATTCATAAGAGTGACACGTTTATTATACTAATAGAATTTTCGTTAGATTTGTAAATTTCAACCAATGAGAATTAATAGTAGTTAATATACTTGATGTAATAAGAGATACATACTAACAAACGAGAAATTCTCGGATTTGTCCATAATTTTTTATTCTGCTACATAGAAATACTATTACTCTAGGTGGTAATTTTCTGTTTCTTAAAATCTGAAAACACCAAATTTTCTTTCCATCTTCATGCAGCCATGCATCCAATTCCATACCTAGTATTGGGAAACACAAGAAACAAACTGCTGCAAACAACTCCCACCATCAATGGAAAACTCTCCATAATTTGATCCAGTTCCTTCTCATGTCCCGGAAACAAACAACTCGTAACCCGATAATCTGAAAAAGCTATCGCAACGAACACCATTACAGACATCATAGCATGCACAAAATCCGTCAACCCAACTTTGTACCTCTCATCCTTCGGAACTTCCACATCTACGCCTGGTTTGAACACCGCCAGCCCCTTCGGTGTCACGAAACCATAGTAAACTTTGTCATCAGGACCCCGGAAACTGTCGGTGAAGTGGAAGAAAAAGCAGGAGAGAGTGCAGATTCCGAGGAGGACGTGCAACATCATGGTATTGACAGGAGAGCAATCACCACTACCATAGACTGAAGGAAGAACCATTTCGAAAGTCAAGAGAGTACCGGTGGGAAGGAAGTTGACGAGCATGGAAGTTTTGGATATCGTTTTCTGCACTCCTTTCGCCACCGCACGGCGTCTCTTTCCAGGAGGATGACGGAGAGCGGAGGATGAATATTGATCAGGAAGATTTTCGGAAGCCTTTGGAGTGGTGCTTTCCGGTGGGGTTGCGGTGTAGATTTTGATGCCGATTCCTTCTTCTGTTGACTCCATTTTCTTTGTTGAGGAAAGGGGAATTCACAGAAATGTATATATAAAGAATAGATTGAAGCGATGAACAAAAACAGATTTTGAAGAGTTGATTTGTACTGGATATATATAAAAGAGGATTTCTTAAGGAATTTGAATTTGAAAGTTTGGGGTAGTTATTGACGGTTATTAATTGATTGCCAACGGTACTTTTGTAGGAAAATATTTCGAATCCAATAAAAATAATAATAAACAAATACATATAGTTTAATTTCAATATGGCGTTCATGTTTAGTTCAAAAGAGTATTATGTGTATAATAAATCTTTATATAAATTTAATTATATAATTTGTTGCGATAATTTTATAATGTTGTCCCTTATTCAGTATTTTTGTAAGAATAAAATATAATTAAATTAATTATATTAAATATGTAATAATAATATAATTATTATATATTTTATCATTGCAATGAAATTTATATATGAATTCCTATTTTTTACACTGCTAAAATTGAATATGATAATTTCTATCCATCAAATTGGCAATCTAAACGGTCAACCCAAGTACAAAGGAACAATTATTTCATCGTTTGTCATGATAAATACACATTGACTTCATGAATTAATTATGACTAATTAAAAGAAAAATTAGGAATGGATAAAATTAATTAATCTTTTTACTTGCAATCTTCTATGTAATAATTTTATTTATTTCTACAATTCTGGATAGTAACCTTTCAGACTGTTGCAATCAACCTAAAAGGTTAATCTATGGAATAAAATTACCCGTCTGATTAATTTATGATCATCAATGTAAGACAACTCAATAATCTTTTAATGGTGGAGATACAGCAGAGAAGTATTAAATAAAATTATTTGGATTCATGTGACAAATTTAATTTTAATGTGAGAAGGAATGATAAATAACTCCTGGTTTCATTTTTATAATTACTTCAATATTTAAAATTTTTAGGTCAAGCCATAATACCATATTATTGTTTCATAATATATTATTATTTTTAAAAAAATAAATTTTCTTTTAAGGTTAAAGAAAATAAGTACCAAGCAACTTATATACGTACAAAAACAAAAATATAAATAAAATAAGATATTATAAAATATGAAGATACTTTGGTGCATGTATAGACAAATAATATGAGACATTGATAGTTAAGTATGAAGTTAATTAGTAATTAAAATTCACTGACTTGTACAAAGATTGTATTATACTTGTGATGTAAGAACTGACTTCAATCATGCCTTTTTCTTTTAATTTTTATCATTCATTACAGTACACAATTACACATTCGTTCACCTGTGCTTTCAACAGTTGAACTTTCACTTTCATAGTTTCTCGCATGGACAAATCCAAGCAAATATGGTAAGGATAATTTGATTTTATGACATCTTGACCCTCCGGATTTAGGGCAACAACTGTGATTTTCGAAGACAGTCAAGGGTAGTTGGGGATTTTACGAGAAAAAAATAATGTTAGAAGTTATTGTCAAAGCATTTGTCGATTAGGTTATGGATAGGAACCAAGTAAGCAGACAAGTTTTATAATGTCAGTCAAGTCCTGCACAAATTATATTTTACTTAAGTCTTGTCTCTTCGGAATGAAAGTGCAATTGAATTGTATTTGTTTATGACAATATACATACAAAAATTTTCCAAGTCGGGCTCTTTCGTGGATATTTCAAGTACTGATGATGATTGATGATTGATGATCGATGAGAACTCAAGTTTGTATATAATACTAATGGCATTGCTCCAGTCCTTGCCCCCACTGGAAAAACAATAAATAACTGTCTTTTTATAATTCCCAGATTAGTGGTTAGAAGTTATAGTGAATTTTGTCCGAAATCAATGGGTTTTTTGATATCCTGTTGGTTTATCATTGAATCTGTGATTATCCCAGATGGATTTGTAAAATGGTTTTATTTGAGCTTCTATATCCATCCTTTTTTTCTTATTCTTTGCCAAATTTTTCTGTGGCTTAAGATACTGAGCAGATGGATTCTGGTTGTGGCTTTTTATCCTGCCAGAATCATCCGTTTTGTTTTCTTGTTTGTTTTCAGGTTTTTCAGCGGCTGTGTTGTGTATATTTTCTCATCTAGTAGATTAGCTGATGCTGAAGTTGTTACAGAAGAGGCTGAGAAATCTATCGTTCTCCAAAGTTGTAACCAGCAGAATGAAACTGGCGATTCATATAGTTTTCCAAGCATTGCACCAACACCGTGCAAGCAAATAATGTTCGTATTTCAGAAAAATGAGCTTGTAGAGGACATTGAATTCTTGGAATTTGATGTTCTTCGCGAAGAAGAAGAGATCAACATGGAAGAAACAAGTTCTTGCCCAGATAGTGGCTCGAATAAGTTTATATCTCCCAATATTTGCCATTTCAATTCATGCACAGAAGATATGGATTTACTGGAAGAATTAGATTCGTCGTCTGTTTGTAGCTCCAATTCACCAGGTGTCGATGGAGAAAACCAAGACATGAATATCGAGTACTGCTATCGATTGTCATCAGAACCTTGTAGCTCCAATACTTCACCAGTTTTAGAAAGTGAAGAAAATCATGGAGATGATGATCAGCATCAAGAAATAATATCAGATGCTTTTTATAACGAGTATACAGAAAGAATGAGATGGTTCGATTTCTTCAATCACGATAGAACATGTGGAATAAGTGGGTAATCATATCTCCCATTGTCTCATACTATTAAAGTTTTTATATAATACATGGTTCAACTTTGTAATTGTATCAGGTTCTGTTATGAACAAGCAATTGGGCACACCTAGCTCACAAGAGAGCCATGTTCCTGTTGAAATTTATACCAAACAGGCTAAAAAGAGGCTCTTAAGAAGCTTAGAGAGTGATCTTGAAATGGTTTACGTGGCTCAGTCATGTTTGTCCTGGGAGACTCTCCATTATCAATATACAAAGGTCAAGACTCTTGCAGATTCCACCTCTCAACATGGCGTATTTTATGGAAATACAGCAGGGGAATTTCAGAAATTTCAAGTACTGTTGGAGAGATTTCTTGAGGATGAAAGATGCAGTGAAAGCAAGAGGACTTGGAATTATGTTAGAGGAAGACTTGCTCTCAAGAGTCTTCTCCAAGTTCCGCAGACTTCTGGTAACTGACAATTTATACTCTTTCTAAATCTTCGATTAATTTATCCAAAATAATGCAATGTGAAAAAGATTCATAGACTTATTCATTGTCTAAACTTATAAAATATCAAGTGGGGATATTGATTTTTGTCCACGTCGACCCAAATGTGGAGATCATAGCGCTCGTTAATATTTTCTAACTTGTGATTTTGGCAACCTCATTAATCTATTATAATTAAAAACATATAAGTTCGTAGAGAACCACGTCAACCGTTGGAAATTAAGCATGCATATGAATTTTCTCAAGAAAAATACATGCACTTTCTATTAATCTATAGGTACAAACAAAAACTTCTGTTAAAGTCAATAGATATGTTTAGTTCGGTAAATAATCGCTCAGTAAAATTAAGATACCTAAATTAAGATAAGGTATCTTAATTTTAAATATACTTGATTATCATAGTAATTTGTTAATTTTCAAAAAGAAATATGCATATGTCATTTGTTTTTAAAGTTTATCCATAATTTGATGTTAATTGCATTCCTGTGGCCATTAGGTTTCTCGGAGGAGGAAAAGGAGGGTGTAAGGGGACAAGCCGTTAGTGTAAAAGAAGTGTTGAAGGCTATTGAGAAATGCATAGAGGCTTTTGGAACATTTGTAACGACAGACAGTAAGAAATCAACAGCTTGGAGGAAACTCAAAAGCTCCCTGTGGGCTTACCCACCTGTGGAAGACCCAAGAGATTTAGAGCTCCTATGCTATCTCAATAGACAACTCCAAGAGGTAACTAACAGTGTGATGAATCAGAATTCTCTGCTAATCCGAGCTTATTTTGAACACGATTTGAACTCTTTAAAAATCTTAATAACAAGAGTACATTACATCTATATATGACCGAGAAATCTGATCAATTTATTAGTTGAATATTAACATCTTTTAGATATTAGAAGTTCTAACTAGATATTTGTTTTTTTTCAGAAGCAACTATGGTTGAAAGATTTGGAAGGGAAGCAGAGATGTTGGTTCAAGAAAGTCGTAAAACCTGTAGAAGGATCTCAAAGAAAAGAGATTTTATTCACAATGATAGACATGAAGCTAGTATCACGAGTGATTCTGATGTCTACAGTGTCATCTTCCCAACTCAAATGGTGCCAAGAAAAGCTTGACAACATTGAGTTTAAAGAAGGAAAAGTCTTGAGAACTTGCACTGCTCCATTATTTCCATACTAATCTTGACTATGATATGCTGAAAATAAAATCACACCTTGATTAGGTATCCAGAGTTTGTTACTCAAAACATGGCTCAATCTCCCATGATGTACATAATAAACCCATGTAATATAATTTGAGTATATGTATATATCATAGGTCAATAAAATTTGGTTCGAGTGTTATAATCTTAAAAGCCTGATGACTTTTAGTAATTACATTATCAAATTGCTTTATAAAACCCAAAGAACTGCAAAGAGGTAAGAGAAAGTCACGATATTATAATACGTGCATCCACAAGTTTCTTTTGCAAACAAGTTTTAGTCATGAAGCCAGTTTGGTATCCATCGCTTTCGCTAATAGACAACCTTATCTTATTCCTTCCAACGAAAAGATCCAAAAAAACACAAAAAAACAAAAGCCACTAACCTTGGCAATAGAGAATAAAAGAAAAGGAAATTAGGTAAAACATTCACCACAAACCAACAATCTTGCCACAATATCATATCAAAATTGAGCTTATTAGGATCACTTATCACAAATTCAAAGAGAGTAAGAATCTAAGAGACTTCCACATGAATATATGTAATACGCCACGTTTTAAATTCAGGGAACATGACACTATACAAAAGAAAGAAGTAAGAACAAGGTTTTGTCAAAGATAATTGATCAATTAAGGAGTTATAGTACACATAATTGGAACTTATATTTTATTAACTTGTTTGTTAGATCATTTTCTTGTATTTTTTGTATTTTTCATATATAATTATAAGTTAATAATTATAACAAAAAAAAAATTAAGAATTGATATTCGCAACAAAAATATTACAAATTAGATGTCCTAACTTTTGAGGAAGCTATTTGAATCTGTTCTGTGGCTGAAACCTTGTTTGAACCCGGACCCGCAGTTGCTTTGAGACAGCCACGTGATGATCATATATAGGATCTTCCGATACGGAGCTAGTTACATGTGGCATGATCATACAGAATAGAGAATCCAAATCTCCGGTAAACTATAAGTTCTGTTCCTCCTGTTCTTTCTCGGTCCATGATCAGTCCTCTGTTTGCAGTAACAAAACTCTTTCCTTCTTGTCTACTATATAGTCTGTTAATCATTAGTTACTCACTTGTGTCTCATGCTGTTGAAATTTCCTCAATTGGTTTTGTTACTCTCTTCATTGCTTTACTGGGTCAATACCAATTTGCAGTAAACTCGATTCTGTGACTTTTTTGACAATCTTGGATCTTCATTTGGGCAATTCGTCGAATGGTGGATGGCCTCCATTGGGTCTTTTCCTTTTACGGTAGAAACGAAAGCGGAGACCAATGTGGTTCTTCTTAGTAAAAATCAATGCCGACCCAGTTCTTCTTCTGCAGCATTTAGGAGAAGAAAGTCGCCAGTTTTTGCTTCTTTCAATAATTCAATATCTGGGTTTTCTTTCTGCTGGTATTTATCGAAGATTAAGAGTGCGAAAGCGGCGGGAAAAGGATATGTAGAAGGTGACAATGATAATGAATCAATGGATTCGCTTCAGGCTACTATTGAGAAGAGCAAGAAGGTTCTTGCCTTGCAAAGACAACTTCTACAGCAGGTCTTTTCTTTTTCCCTTTTCTTAAAGAAATCTTTATGGCCGCTTTTGCATTGACCTAGGTTGCTTTTTGTAGTAAAACTATTGAATCTTTTGTTAAAAACAAACGTCCGTTGTTGTTAAAAAATATTTAAGTTTTGGTGTTGTGATTATTGTCTCTATGGAGGACGTCTTTGTATTGGAATGTTGAAATGATATAGGAAATCAAAGAAATGACTGTCTGATAGTGTCTCAGTTAGAATCGTTGCAATGACATATAACAGCACTCCATGAGGTTGTTGAGTGAGTGGTGTTGTGAACAATGTATTCAATTAGACGCCTTGACCAATTTGATAACTGGAACCTCCAATGGAAACAGCCTTCTGCAAGCAAAAAGTTAAGACTCTGATTGAGGGGAAAACAATTCCATAAGAATTGAAAAGCTGGTTTATTTGATTCATTGATGTTCTATGACACTATAAAGTTTACACTGGGACACATTACACGATGCCCTCTTTGCCTCAATTACAGATATATCATTCAGAAGTACAAATCATCCATCAGCAGAGGCATTGTTAGTACAATAGAGGGGTGGTGGAAGCTTGATTATTAGTTGCTTATCATGTTAAATGTCGTTCCTACATTTGTTACAAAATGTTTTAAACTTGCTTTATTTTGCCATATTCATGACCTATTTATTTCTTTGCTGCAGATTATCAAATTTTATCTTTTGGGCATCATTATCTCCTGACATGACTAAATTCCGTTTTGTGAGAAATTTAATGTGTGTGTTATGTTTTAATTTATCTATTTTTTTTGGTGGTAGATTTCAGAAAGAAGGAAATTGCTTTCATCTATAAAGAGTAGCATTACTAATTCGGAAGAAGATGAAGTTTCTTATGAACAAAGGGAGATCACTTTTTCCGATTTGGACCCTACTTCAACCAGCAGCAGCAATGAGGCTGAAAACCAAAATGACAGCATTCCTTCAAGCAGTTATGTCCACTCAACTGCAGAAGTGGTTCCGGAAATCCAGCCTTCGGCCATTATCAGAGGTCCTGATCTAGGCGGAAAGAAATCTGAAAACAGGTTGCCTCCTGAAAAGTCATTGTTCAATATAGATTCCCCCCAAAAGATGAAAGATTCTGTTGAAAAGGCATTGATCAATATAGATTCCTCCAAACAGTTGAAAGATTCTGATGAAAAGGCATCCTTCAATAAATATTCCTCGAAACAGTTGACAGCTTCTAATGAAAAGGCATCCTTCGACAAATATTCCCCCAAACAGTTGAAAGATTCTACATCAAAGGAATCTTGGTCTGAAAAACTGCCATCTTTTCTCTCACATACCACTGAAACTTCCAGCCCAAAGAATGAACAAGATGAAAAAGATTTGAAGTTTGAAGAACTTAACAGTAAAGCTAC
>JAWDEX010000022.1:1267711-1288084 GCA_035221805.1 Trichilia hirta
AAGAAGGAACAGTCGTCAGAACGTGCACTGCCCCATTATTCCCACCCTAATCTTGATTACAATATGCTGAAAATAAATCCTAATTTTGATAAGGTATCCAGAGATTGTTCCACAAAACTTAGCTCAATCTTTCATGGATGTACATATTTAAACCAATATTATATAATTTTTTTTTTTTCATATATATATAACTTCATATTAATATACATGGATGTTAATAAAATTTTACTTCATATTGAATTGTTATAACTTTGCAGGCCTAATAACTTTTAGTAATCACATTATTAAAGTGCTTTATAAAACTCAAAGAAAATACAAAAAAGATGAGAATAATTTACTAATATTATTATACATGCAATGTCCAAAGTTCATTTTTGCAAACATGTTTTAATAATGAAACCAATCTGTTATCCATCACTTTTGTTAATAAACAACCTTGTCTTATTCCTTCCAATGAAAAGATCCTCAAAATCACAAAAGCTACTAACCTTGGCAATAGAGAAATAAAATGAAAGGGAATTAGGTAAACCATTCACCAGAAACCAACAATCTTGGCACAATATCAAAATTGAGCTTATTATGATCACTCATCACAAACTAAAAAAGAGAGAATCTAATAGACTTCCACATGTATATATGTAATGCGCCACCTTTTAATCACATGGAAAATGAACCTATACAAAAGAAAATAGTAAGAACAAATTAAGGGTTTGTAATACATAAAATTGTGACTTGCATTTTATAACTACTTGTCATATCATACAAATTAGGTAACTTTTGTGGAAGCTTGTATGGTTTTGTGGCTTAGGCCTTGTTTGAACATGGACCCACGGAAGAAGGTTTTGAGACAGCGACATGGTGATTAGGTGTATGATCTACAAGTAGCAAAAGGTGACATGATCATACAGGGCAGAGAATCCAAAGGAAAAAATAGTGAAATAATCATACTTTTAAGTTTAACTATCAAAATAATAATGTTAAAAAAAATTTTGATTAAATAAATAAAAAATATATTTTTAAAATAATAATATTTTTATAAAATTATTAAAAAATATAATTTTATATTATATTCAAAATTATTATTTTAAATTACTTTCAAAAATATTTTTTTAAAATATATTCAAAAGTATAATTTTAAATTATATTTAAAAATATAATTTTAAGTTATATTCGAAAATATTATTTTAAATTATATTTAAAAATATTATTTTATAATATATTAAAAATATAATTTTGTATTATATTTAAAAATATAATTTTAAATTGTGTTCAAAAACATCAATTTAAATTATATTTAAAAGTGTTATTTTAAATTTATATAATTATTTTTTATAAAAATATTATTATTTAAAAAATATATTTTTAATTTATTTAATTAAAATTCTTCCAACGTAATATTCTTCGTAAATAGTTTTAAATATACGATCTTTTTTTTCCGTTTCCCGAATCCAAATCTATCGCAAACAATACTCCAGTTCCCAAATGATTAGCAAATTTGAGATTGAATCCAGTGGACCCACTTCAGCGAACATCCACAAATGATTTTTTTTGCTCCTCCTGTTGTTTCTCGGTCCATGGATAATCTTCTGTTCGCAGTTATAAAACTCTCTACTTCTTGTCTACCATATAACTTGCTAATAATTAACTTCTCATTTGCGTCTCATTCTGTTGACATTTCGCCAATTGTTTTTAAATATCTTCATTAACAGCTGCGGGGTCAATACCATTTTTCAGTAAGCTCGGTTCTGTCTCTTCTTGGACAATCTTGGATCTTTGTTGGGGCAATTCGTTGAACACTCGATGGCTTCCATTGGGTCTCTTCCTTTTACCTTAGAAACGTAAGCAGAGACCTATGTGGTTCTTCTCAGTAAAAATCAGCGCCGACCCAGTTCTTCTTCTGCAGTATTTAGGCCAAGAAAGTCGCCACTTTGTGCTTCTTTTTGCTCGGATAAAAGCGGGCATTTATCGAAGATTAAGCATGCCAAAGCAGCATGAAAAGGATACGTAGAAGGTGAAAATGGCAATGAATCAGAGGATTCGCTTCAGGCTACTATTGAGAAGAGCAAGAAGGTTCTTGCTATGCAAAGATAACTAATACAGCAAGTCTTTTCTTTTTCCCTTTTTAGAAGAAATATTTATGGCTACATTTGCATTGACCTAGGTTGCTTTTTGTAGTATATCTATTGAATTTATAATTAAAAAGAAACCTTCGGTGCTTTCAGAAGACTTGAGTTTTGGTGCTGTGATTCTTTGCCTCTATGGGTGGCTTCTTTGTATTTTGAATGTTGAAATGATATAGAAAATCTAAGAAATGAGTGGCATGATAGTGTCTCAATTAGAAGCTTTGGTACTCCTATCGATGACATATGACAGTACTACATGAGGTGGTTGAGTGAATGGTGTTATGAACAATGTATTTAGTTAATGCCTCGACCAATTTAATACCTGGAACCTTCAATTGAAACAGCCTTCTGCAGCAAATAGTTAAGACTCTGATTGAGGAGAAAACAATTCCATAAGAATTGAAAAGCTGGTAATTTGATTCATTCATGTTCTATAGCATCATAAAGTTTGCACTTGAAGTGTTACGCGATTACCTCTTTGGTTGAGTCACAGATATTATTCTGAAGTATGGAACATCTATAAGCACAGGTATTGTTAGTACAATAGAGTGGTGGTAGAAGATTGATTATAAGTTGCTTATCATGTTAAATGTGGTGCTTACATGTGTGGGAAAAAGTTTTAAACTTGCTTTATTTTGCCATATTGATGACCCATTTATTTCTTTGCTACAGATCATCAAAATTTATCTTTTGGGCATCATTTGCTTCTGACATGACAAAATTCTGTTTAGTGAGAACTTTAATGTGGGTATTATGTTTTAACTTATCTTTTTTGGGGGTAAGATTTGAGAAATAAAGAAATTGCTTTCATCTATAAAGAGTACCATTACTAATTCAGAAGAAGATGAAGTTTCTTATGAACAAAGGGAGAACGCTTTGTCCGATTTGGACCCCACTTCAACCAGTGGCAACCGTGTAGTTGAAAACCAAAATGACAGCATTCCTTCAAGTAGCTATCTCCACTCAACTGCAGATGCGGTAACAGAAGCCCAGCCCTCGTCTTTTATCAGAGGTCCTGATGTATGCAGAAAGAAATCTGAAAACAGGTTGCCTCCTGGAAATGCATCCTTCAATATAGATTGCCTGCAACAGTTGACAGATTCTGATGGTAAGGCATCCTTCAATAAATATTCCCCGAAACAATTGAAAGCTTCTAATGAAAATGCATCCTTCCTTCAAGAAGAATCCCCCAAGCAGTTGAAAGATTCGGATGAAAAGGCATCCTTCAACAAAAATTCCCCCAAGCAATTGAAAGATTCTAAATCAAAGGAATCTTGGTCTGAAAAAATGCCATCTTTTCTCTCGCATAGCACTGAATCTTCCAGCCCAAAGGACGAACGGTATGAGAAAGAGATAGCATTTGAAGAACTTACCAGTAAAGCAATTGATCCTGACATTGAAGATCCAAAACCTCCTCCATTGGCTGGGGCTAATGCCATGAATGTTATATTGATAGCTGCAGAATGCGCTCCATGGTTACGGAAAAAATGTTTACCTGATAGATTTTCCTTCTTGATGTGGCTTGTCCAGATTTTTTTTTTTTTATAAAGAGAAGAATTGGGAGAACTGGAATCATATTAAAGAAAGATAGTAGGAGTTTCCCTTTCCCATTCAGAAGAAAGGTATCTCATAATGATCTGTGCATTTTATGTCTACCATGTCCACTTAATAAATTGAGGTGGTAAGAAGGATAAATGATTGATTCTACTCTTCTGGAGTAAGTTAAGTTGTTTGAGTTATACATGTATGTACACATTTATGGAATAAATTTCTTTCCATTTACTAAGCACCCTTACAGAAACTCTCTTGTAGTTTAGAAAAGCCATTTATGTGACTGATGTCAATAACTTTGAATTTTATGATAAACATATTTTAGTTATCAAAAAATTAAAATATGAATCATTTCCTTGTTCAAACAGTTACTTTTGTGGACACTAGTGGCTCAATCTCTTTAAAGCGTTGATCTCTAGGCTGGTTTTGACCACTGCCTCATGTGTAAAAGTGTGCAGCACCACATCTGTGCCTCACGTGTTGGATCTCATATGCTCTGTTAATCAAGTTTTATCAAGATATTTTTAGCTTTTTGCATTAAAATTCCAGTGTTTCCCTTTTTCTATTGTTTACAAGCTAGAAAATGAGTTTGGAGAATGCTTTTGCATATGTCTGCATCCAAGCTTGCTTGTTCGTTCCAATATGTTTATGTCTATAAGTATATTTTTGTATGTGATCTAGATATTGATGTGTAGAGAGTTTTCATAGGTGGGTTTGGATATGTTGCTGGGGCTTTACCTAAGGCTTTGGCTTGGCATGGACATAGAGTCATGGTAATGTAATTCTTCTTCTATATGATAAATGAAAGGTAGCTTTTTTCTGAAATTTTCCCTTTATTAATAAAACAAAAGGAAATGAACCAGAAAATTTGAAATTATAGGCTTGCAGATTATGCTGTACTTATAGTTGGGATGTCTTTTTCTTTGTCCGGACAATCTGGTTATTCCCTTTTATTTTGTTCCTTGTACAGTCAATTTAATAACATCTCAGAATTCTTCCAAATTTTGACATCAGAATGGGAATATAGATGTCTTGTCTGTTAATTTACATTTCTAAAATTGATGAAATCCCGTGACCATTTTACTATTACTTCACGTCCTGTTGATTTTGAATTAAGCCTGAATAAGGTTGTGTTTCGGATTTTTTTTATTTTTAATTTCTTTTTGGTTCTCTCCTTAGGTTGTGGCACCACAGTATGGCAATTATGCTGAACCTCAAGAGACTGGAATCCAGAAAAGGTATAAGGTGGATGGCCAGGTATGCAAAAGATGCGGTTAAATTTGACTTGTTCAGTATCTGATTCTTTGGATTGTAAGAGGATTATCCTGCAGCAATTGTGTAAATGTTTTGTGCTTTGCAGGATATGGAAGTAACATATTTCCATGCCAATATTGATGGTGTCGATTTTGTTTTCATTTACAGTACTATGTTTAGCCATATAGAGAATAACATATACGGAGGAGGCCGGCAGGTAAGATATCGTTTCTTTTAAGAATTGTATACCCTTCAGAAGAGTTTAATATTCTCCTGGAAACTATATTTCTCCTTTTGAAGTCTCAAACTGTGTGATGCAATGGCTATATTTTTCCCTTTGAATGTTGTAAATGTGTTTGTTGAGCTCTGTTTTCTGTCTTTTTCCTTTGAAGAGTTTTTATCGTTTACCCTTCGTAATCATCTTGAGTTTTATACTATGTTAGTTTCATGGGGCAGGATATTTTGAAACGCATGGTATTGTTTTGCAAGGCAGCTGTTGAGGTACAAATTCCATAGTATGCCTTATTTGAGAAGTTGACTTGTCGGTTTTGTGGAATCAAACTTGACACATCAACTTTGTTACTATATTACATAGCCTGAAGAACATTTTCTATAACATTTGTCAAAACAGATAAATCAAGACTCACAAACATTTTTTAGTGAAACCATAATTTTGTTTAGAATATCATTAAAAGCTAAACATTTTAATTTATTGGTCAGAAATTCACATTAAACATACAATTTGTTTCAGTAGCTTGTATGCCTTTCAGTTCTAACCTCACCTGTGGTGATGTTCTTAGGTATTCTAACCCTTCCATAGAAATCATCTTTTATCATCAACATAACAGGCTTTTAAACTTTTATTGCCCAAGTTAGAACTAATACATAAAGTTTTCCCTAGAGACAATATGAAGTAACCAAGTCCTTCCTCTCTGTATCCAGTAGGTGGTTTTGCACTATGGAGGACGGTGCATTGATATTTCACATTCTCAAGCTAGAATGGTCTTATATAAGCATATGCTAATTAAGTGTTTGTATAAGGTAGGAAGCGATTGCAAAAGTCCAGTCTGATAAAATTACAATGCCCTAAGGTCTCGGTATTTGGATAAATTATGCCTCCTAGTTTTCTGCACCTTCTGCTTGAAGCTATGATCCTGGTTGAATATTATTATTTCGTTGTTTATCCAATCAAGTGCATAACCTAGGAAAGTTCATGATCACAGGTACCTTGGCACATTCCATGTGTCTGTGTCTGCTATGGAGCTGGAAATTTGGATTTCCTTGCAAATGATTGGCACACTACTTTTCTTCCTGTGTATCTGAAAGCATACCATCCGGAAAATGGTTTAATGAAATATACTAGATCCTTATTATTCACAACATAGCTCACCAGGTTTGTTTCTATTTTCATTTTAACTTGTTTGATATAATTGTCATGTCTATTGACGACAGCTGCCTATGAATATCTAGTAATCCAAGTCAGAAGAATATTATACTTTTACCAAAAATGTATCACACAGAATGTATTACCAGTTTATATTTGTTTAAATGCTGTACCCAGGGTTGGGGACCTGTAACAGACCGCTATGTGGATCTGCCAAAGCATTACATATATCTGTTCAAATTGTATGATCCTTTTGGAGGTGATCACTTCAACATCTTTGCAGCTGGTTTAAAAACAGCAGACTGTGTGGTCACTGTTAGTCATGGATACTCCTGGAAGCTCAAAACTTCTAGGTGGTTGGGGTTTGCGCAATATTATAAGTGAAATTGGCAGGGAATTAAGTAGCGTCATGAATGGGATTGACACAAAAGAGTGGAGTCCACAGCATGATGTTCATCTAAATTCAGCGGTTATCCTAACTATTCTCTGGACACACAGCATACTGGCTAGCCTCAATGCAAGGCAGACTTACAGAAGGAGCTCAGTTTACCCATCCGTGAGGACATCCCATTGATAGGTTTCATTGGGATGCTTGATCCACAAAAGGTTGTTGATCTCATAGCGGAGGCAATTCCTTGGATGATTGGTCACGATGTGCAACTAGTCATGTTGGGAACTGGCAGACATGATTTGGAAGAGATGCTCAGGCACTTTGAGATCCAGCACTGCCATAAAGTCCGGGGTTTGGTTGGGTTTTCCATTAAGACTGCACACAGGATAACTGTTGGTGCAGATATTTTGCTCATGCCATCTAGATTTGAGTCTTGTGGACTGAACCAGCTTTATGCTATGAACTACGGGACAATTCCAGTTGTTATTGCCGTTGGAGGATTAAGAGACTGTGCAGCTATTTGATCCATACAGCGAGTCAGGGTTCGGACGGACGTTTGATAGAACCGAAACACACAAACTGATTCGTGCATTAGGAAGCTGTTTATTGAC
Source organism: Trichilia hirta (assembly GCA_035221805.1). NCBI lineage: Eukaryota > Viridiplantae > Streptophyta > Magnoliopsida > Sapindales > Meliaceae > Trichilia > Trichilia hirta. The sequence goes on from JAWDEX010000022.1 coordinate 1,275,026, forward strand.
TTACCGTGAGTAGTTGGGAGGGACTCCTGCAACGAGGGATGAGGCAAGACCTAAGCTGGGACGATGCGGCACAAAGGTATGAATAGATCCTTGTTGCTGCCAAGTACCAATGGAGAGTCTTGGGTGTTTCATGTCTATAATTTTGACGTTTGTACTAGTTCTGAGTAGGCAGATACGATTAAAATTTAGACCTCACTTCATCTTGAACCAACTCCTACATTAGAGTTCGTAAAGAGTTTGTCAATATTGCACAGCAAAGACCATTAATGGAGGTTCAAGTACTAAATTATTTTGCTCTGCACATATATTTAAGAAAACTGTGGGTAACAACTATTTTTATTGATTTCATGGATTACAACAGAATATGGATATAACATACACAAAGAAATCAATGAAAACCTAATTTTTCAAAGAAAGAAATCAGAAAAAAAGGAAGAAAACATCCCACCGAAACTATTAAAAATGTAGGGATATGTAAAGATTATAACAAACACAGCATGAACATAGCAAATTTTATGGAACCAAACAGATAGTTTTCACCATATTTCTTATGCCATCGGAGCATTTATGTATAGGAAAATCTTCTTTCCTGATCAAGTTGCAGATAGGCGCGAGTTAATGGCCCAGCGAAGCCCTTTGATAGGCAACGTTGAAAATAATTTGTTTTGGAGGAACCTAATGGACAATTATGTCCGACTGCTTCCATGCAATCATCACCAGAACTCATTGGTGGATTGTCTTCACAGATGCCTTCTCGGTGAGCAAATGGTCTGCTTCTCTTGGAAGGGAACGTGTGATTCTGATCTGCAAAGTTGAGCACAGGAATATCCAAGGACTCCATTTCATCTTTTTCGATGCCAGATGATTTCCTTTTCAAACCAGGAATTATTTTCAATCCTGCAAAAAGATCTGAGAGCTTATACTCTGTTGCACAAAAGGTTGAACAATGGAACCCCATTAAAACTCCTTATATACCAGGAAGAGGGTCTTCATATACACACGACTGGAACTCTGAATCACCACAGCTACCGAAGAAACTAGGATTTTCATTAGATCCTGATACTCTGCAAAACAGAAGATGCTTTAGCAGATGATCTGATTGAAATGTTATGTAATGCAAGCAGCAAACACAATGGTAGCTAATTTGAAGATCCAAGGAAGCTTCACTTCTTATTTTGTTTCACAATCTAATTAAAGCTATAATTGCATAAATTTAAAGGTCAAAGAAGCTATTCTCACAAACCACTTGCGTCAAGTTTCTCTTTAATTTATAAGATAATTTAATAAAGATAGTCTTTCCTAAAGAAACCACTGTAGAAGATTCTTGATCATTATTATATCATTATCTATGGATATCATCTGCGGAATAAAGGATAAACTATTTGAAACAATAAAACAATAGCAATAGAAAAGGAAAATATTAAAAATTCCAAGAAATCAACCTGTACATATTCTCCACGAAGTCATCTATTAGGACAGGCCAAGCACCTGCAGAAATAATTAATAGGTCTAAGCATAAATTCAAAGGGAGTGATATGCAAAATTCAGAGCCATACACTTTCTAAAACAGCAAATCCAAAATCAACCTAAAATAAAAATACAAAACCAGTCATATCGTAACACAAAAGATTTTCTCAACGACTCTTGTTTGGACACCACAAACCTGATTCTGAAAATTATAAAAGGTTAATCATGTTCCTTGATGTTACAATATTTTCTCAACAACTCTTGTTTGGATCAACAACACGAACCTCATTCTAAAAATTATAAAAGGTTAATCATGTTCCATGACCTAAATAACTACAGTTCTTCAAGGAATTAATACCTTCAGGATCATACCCTTCCAAATTTTCATGTACACACCGGCTAAATGCCAAAACTTGCTGCCAAGTATCCTCAGAGATGTTATGCCGCTGATTTTTCTAAACAGAATTCCAACAATAAGATCACAATATAAGGAAACCGTAGTATCCAGAAGTTTATATTTATCATTCAACTAGTAATAGTAATGCGTTGACATCTACTCCATATATAAGCATAGGCGTGCTACAAAATGACATACTATATGTAAGCATATTTTATTGAAACCTCCAAATAGAAAACCTGAGATGCCAGAAATGAAAAAATCCTGACAGAGCTGGCATTTATATATAGAAATACCAAGCATGTTGCTCTCTTTGACAAAGTTACATGATAAATTAAGTTATATGAGATCCTCTCTGTCATCATACTAAGTTACCTATGTCACATAGTGAGAAGAAGGGATGAAAAAAATTAAATTCCAATATAGTTGCAAACATCAATTGGAAAATCACAAAAAATATTTACTGTTTTTCCAAAATCTAAGCTACATGGCAAAGACTTTATATCTAATTCAAGAAGCAACCATGAAATTCTCGAATGAAATTTTGAACTGAATAACATGCTCAAACTCTTTTTATCTAGCCATCTTCACCAGTAGGGGAAAACCAGTAATTATAATTGACATTCACAAAGTGATGATATCAACCATTAGTAGCTTTGCGTCAACATACCTCAACAAAGTCACACCATTGGTTAAGCAATCGAAACCTCCCTGCTAAAACCAACCTCCAGGCAGTAATTGCTCTACTTACAGCTGTAAATCATTTCAATGGAAATAAAGGGCCAACAAGATGCCAAAGAGACTTCATTAACAGTTGTCTGACATTATATTGTATACCCTAAATTGTCGTTCTATAGGCAAATTGGTCAAATCACTATCTTAACTCTACATACACAACAAAACTTACTGATATTCTTTTGACCATTTTCACGGCACATGAAGAAAACAAAATCATAGAAGCGCACGAATTGAGAAAAGTCAGCCTGCAAAAGTAGAAAAACCAATGTAAAATACAGAATTAGAGGACCCAAACAAAAAAATAACAACAAAAAGGAAATGCAGAAAAGTTTCATAAATGAGTGACACGGTTTATATAGAAAAAGTTATGGCAGGCAAAAATTAAATTTTAATCAACCAAAAGAAATTCAAAGAGATGTCATATCACCATCAGGTCTAGCTGTGACATGAGCTTGAAAAGTTCGTCAAAAACCGAAGTCCTGTCAAAGAAACATATAAAGGATTAAGGATGTTCAATGATGTAATAATTGCTAAATTAGACATTTAGCTACATAACATGACATAGGATAGTAGTCCTATCTAGGTAGAAGCCACGTGTATATTTCCAAACATAAAAAAATGCAATAAAGGAGATAAGGATAGAGCACAGCTTAGGAAAGGTAAGAATTAGACTCATGAGAGCTGCAAACCAATTCCATAAAATTGCGTTCGTAGTTTATGTACACGTATACCTTGTCTGTACAATTGACTCAACCAAATTAAAGAGCTCGGCCAATGCCTCCCTCAAAAACTTGGCATTTTGTGATTCATCATCCTGTCTGTAACCTTCAGCACAGGCATCTGCATTTTGAAATTTAATGTCTGCAACAGGCATTCTTCAATAAGTACAAATCAATTAAATGATAGTTGCTGTCTAATCTGATACAAAATACCATGTTGTTACATCTTCAATCTTTAAATTAAATAAACCATATCAAAAGATGCCTCATATTTCGTTTTCTCAAAAAAGTCATAAACGATTAAAAGTGCGGGTTCTAGCAAAGATTCTCCCCAAGCTACTTCTCCTCATGCATTCCAGTACAAACTAATATAAAACGACAATGATTCAAACCCAAAACCCTAGCCCTGCATATACCATAATATTAAAACAGATAACAAATAAACTCAAAAACCCCATTCATAGCATAAAGAAATTCCCTCATAACACAATCCAATCAACCCTGAATTTAAGCAAATCATTGTGAGCACCCCGAAAGCAAGAAATCCTAAATCTATCTAATAAAAACACCAAGACGAGATTTTTCACCCATAAAACACATAAACATACACACACCATAAATAAGCAAGAAAATATATACATAAAAATAAAATCTTTACTTGAATGTTACAACATTAAAGAACGACAAACAACATGCGAACTTCTCTTCAAGAAAATGAGACTGCTAGAACCGTAAATCCGAGATTCATAAACGCACTGAGTAAAAATTTGTAATTACCACAGAATCGAAGGTAAATGTCGAAGATGTTAAGCCGACTGGAGACGACGGCAGGAGAATCCATGAACTCCGAGTTATCGGAGTTTCGTCCAGCTAGTGTTTGGTATGTTTAACTCCGCCCTGCCAATCAATGTGTGAATTGTACGCAATTTCAGCTTCAGATTTTGTATTTACAGAGTTGAGAGAAACAGAGTGGACGAATGGAGGTTTAATGTATACTTGGGCCGAACCGGGTAATTGGACCGGTGTTCGTTTGTATTGTTTTGTTTCACATTAAATTTTAAACTTTGGACGTCACTTATTCACGAGCTGATATAGTAGACAATTTATTTAACCCATTTATATAAATAATAAATTATATTTTATGAATGGTTAATTATTGTAATATTTGACTCATAAAACTTAGACTAATATTATCAAAAATAACTCTTTCAAAAATAAATATCATCAAAAATAAATATAACATATTTCTTATTATAAGATATGCCATAAATTTTATTACAAAGAATGAAAATCAATTATAAATAATTTCTTTGCAGAGAGGTATGTCCTACATTTTTTATAATTTAAGAGAGTTTGGATTATGACAAGATTAAATTTTCAATCAAATTATTAACTATCTAAATAAGATTAGAATTTATGCATAGTGTTCATTGAGTAATTTAATTATTTTGTACTTGTTCATATTCTCCTCCAAACGTTGTTATAAGAAAAAAAAAATAAAAGAAATTCAATACAACATGTTTGGCTTCTAATAAAAGAGATTCATTATTTTTCAAAAATTTTATATTCAATGTATTAATATAAAGAATAATGATATGAATATAATTTATAATATTTCGTATTTAAGTACGAGGGTATTTTTGTTATTTTTAGAATCTTATATTTGTAGGATATTTTTTGGTTAAATAATATGCTATTGTCATACATAAGGCGTTTAGAAAAAATTTAGAAGGAGTTTGTTTTTATTAAAAAAAAATTAGACATATGATTGTATAGAAATAAAAATGAGTAAAATCAGAATTAAAATAAAAAAAAATTAATAAAAGTATTGATATTTAGTCAAAAGTATCGATACTTTATAGAAAAATAAGTTATTTTGAAAGAATTTGATACCCAAATCAAATATATCGATACTTTAGTAAAAGTATCGATATATTTTGACGAAAATTGCAACTAAATTAAAGAAAAAAAATCAAAAGTATTGATATATTTTGCAGAAATGAGACAATTTGAGAAGAAATCATCATCCGACAAAATTTATTGATACTTAGATAAAAGTATCAATACATATTAACGAAATGTATGTTAAAATGAAGGAAAATCAAATGTATCTATACCCTAGGCAAAGGTATCGATACTTTTATACGAAAAATTATATTGTGACCATGAAGAATAAATATTTAGTTAATAAAAAATCCATTCTACCCAATTTAAATATAATCTCCACTATTCTTTTTATATTTTCAAGGGTAACTTAGTATTTTCTCAATCTATTTATTGGTATATGGAAAAAAAAAATAGGCTAAATCAATTTACTCTTCTTTCTCTCCATCGTAAACATATTCTCAGCTTATAGAAACAATGCAGAGAGTCTATTCACTTCAACTTCTTCTAATTTCTTCATTTTTCTACCGATTAAACTTTCATTTCTTGCTATAAAACCCTAGTGCTCAACACCTTATATAAGTAAGAATCAATATTTTCTTATTTAATCAAAGATTTAAGTAAAAGTAATTAGTTAAGGTTTAAGAATGAAATTGAAGATTTTTATATTTGAGAAATAATTCAATTTTTATAAGTTCTAGATTACTTATTGGTAAAATTTTTAACCTATTTGAGTTATTAGAAGTTAATGGAGATTATGACCTAAGGTTAGTTATACATTAAAAAATTTTAAGATTTAGATTTTTAATTTGATCAATTAGGCATGAATTTAAAATATTTAACTAGGGATTATGAAAATAAAAATTAAAATAGTTTAAGTCATGAATTTGATAAGAATTAGCAAATGGATAATATATACGGGGTACTGTTTATCCGAAACTATTTTTTATGAATTTAAATTGATTCATAAAATTTATGAAATTATTATTGTATATATGATTTAGGCACCGAAAAATCGAGCAGCGAGACTTTAAGACGTGAAAATAGGAGAAGTGTATATCCTCTCCATTATGTGAGTACAATTTTAACCATTTTTCTTTAAAATTTAATTGTTTTATTTTAGAAAATTGTTTTATAAAAACATATGATTTGAAATTATATAGGAGAAATTGAATTTGTGTTTGTGGTGAAGATCAAAAAGAAGTCTCCTTATTTGTAAAATTGTATAAAACTATGATATGTTTTGATGTAATGATTTTGTATTAAAATATTGATATGTTTGAGAGGCCGGAGGCCGATTTTAATATTTATACTTTGATTTTTATCATATAAATGCTATTAATATGTATATTATGATAGTTGTTACATTATTTTCATATGTGTGAATTTATGATAATTTTGGTTAAAGAGCCATTACTACGAATTTGTTTTATAATAGGCATAGTTATGATGTGAGATGTCCTTATTTCTACATATATGTTTGATGATGATCGAAGAGCTAATATTTTTATAGATTTGATTTGATACATGATGTGGACCGAGGAGGCATTGGCTATAAGGGTCTAAATTATGATTACAGAATTAAGTCACAGAGTTAAGTAACTCAAAGACGGACCTGATATAAATCAGGGAATTGAACCTATAAACTCTCAAAACATAGCCATAGACACTCTTGTTAATCCAGCCCAAAACCAACCTGTAAATATCCTTTCTTATGTTGCCCAAAATCAGTCCATAAGTACTCTTTTCAATCCAGTCCAAATCCAGCCCATAAATACATTAATTTATCTAGCCTATATACGTATAAACACTACAACCCAATTTGGCCCAACTCTTAAAGCTCATTCTCACCATTTAGCCCAAACTCAATTTAAAAGCCCAAGTTATTCTATTGGTTGAACTATGCTTACTTGGATTAAAGATTGATTATATAAACTAATAAATGTTAATATCCTAATCTAAATTAGGAAATTTAAAAAGACATAAATTGAGAGAAAGTTAAGATGAAAATAAAACTTAATTATAACTAAAAAACTTCATTACAATTTTCTTGTGAGTAATGAATAGGACTCCATTTTGTAAACACAAGAAGAGCTCAAGGGATATATCAAGGGCCAAAACAACTAAGTGAGTGGCTCATCATTTTGACTATATTCATCAACATAACATTAATACATCATTAAGTACCTAATTTTGATAAAATTTGTCTATTACATTTATATAAAAGTTGTTAAGCTTTGTTTTATGTTTCTATAAACACTTATGATCAAGTTATTCTAGGTTGTCTAAAACAAATTATGGCCTAAATACTAAAAGTAGATTGGATATAATTTCAGCCATTTAAACATTTGAATTTGATGATTATTATAAAATACATATATGTAGCCCAATTAATTTTTCTTCTATAAAATTTTAGATCACCTTAAAATCTCTTTTAATTAAAAAATTATACTCATTTTATCATTCTTATATCAAAAGAGAAATTAAATAATAATTATAAATAAAATAAATTTTAAATATAAAATTAAAAATATACTTAAATTGAGAGAGCGTACTACCAAATATAAAACTATAAATTTAACCATCAATAAATTTACACATTTTTAAGTACTCATTAGGCAGGAAGAAAGATTGGAGGAACTTGGTACAAGCTTGTTCGAGTTTCAGCCACAACAAAAGCATACCTTGTTGCACTGAAAAGGGAAGTTCGAGCGGCAGCAATGGAAGCTCTGAACAGCTTCTTTGTTGGAGCATTCCCCATTCTTTATCTCTTGGCACTATTAAGGCCACCCTTATAATCATCGTCGTCGTTGTCGCTATCCCCCCAAATCCTTAGGGATTATCGGCTCCTGCTCCTTCCGCTAATGTTGTTTGAAGTCACGATGGCAAGATAGGAAGGCTGCGACAATAGAAAATTCAAACTTTGACGCTAGGCTTAAATTTGCTATGACCAACCCATGGGCTAAAAAAGTGTCCTTGGCCTTGTCAGCGACTTCCGTGACTTTCCAAGTCAAAGCAATCTTATCGAAAAGCTTCGCGTTCCTCTGGCCCCGACCTTCCATTCCTACTAAGCAATACAAAGGTTAGAAAAAATCCCAATCATAATATAATGATGAAACTAAAAGGTAAATTACCCTTACGACCTTTAGCTTGATTTAAGGTGATTCAAAAAAATTAGAAGGGAACCAAACCCAAGCCTACCAAAGAAAGTTTGAAAATAACTTTCTAGTCATTTCTGCTCGAGGGTTCCCATCCTTACCAAAAGCTCTTCGCATAGACTAGGACGGCAGGTCCATCTGTCTAGAATACCAAAAGTGTTTGGAATGTATCCCTTGTAAACACCATCCCACTTTTCGTTAATATAGGACCACTTATTTTTACAATTCTTGTTATTAGTGGAAGCCAAGATTCCAAGGCTCTGACAATCACGCTATTTTGCAATTTTAACGCAATAGTTCCCATTTTAACGCAACGTAAAAAGAATCTATACCTTACACCTCAATTCCCATGCATCTCCAACCATTAGCCATTATCACCTTTGCGACAAATCAAAGAAATAATTCCATCTATCGAAACCCTCTCAAGCAAGGTTGACGATGATTGTTAGCACAAATTCATCACTTGAGATTACAAAGAGAATCATTAATTCCCCTTTTTCAATCCTCTTTAAAGTCAGCACAAATCAGGAACAAAGTAGAGAACATTACAAAGAGAATCACTAGAGATTCAAATGTGGATCGATAGTTTGACAATAATTTAAATGAAGAAGGAGAAGAAGATGTGTGTAATCAACTTGAGAGTCCTTCCAAAACAAAAAAACCTTGAAAGAGAAATCCAGTTGCATGCTAGGACAAAGAGGATTTGTCCCTCTAAAAAGTTTGAATGATCATTTAGAACACACGACAGGCTGAAATAACTGTTCATCAAACATCAACACATTCTGAAAGAGTTGCTTGAGGTCTAGTTGGATTCAAGATTGTTGGTACAACACATACATTTACAAAGATGAATAATTGATCCATCCATTAACAAAGAAAATGATTCTTGTACAGTGTTCCCTCAGTTGTAATTTCAATTTCTAGGCCGCCACTGGATTGATATATCGCTTCTTATTCCGGGTGAGAAGTCCAATAAATCAGCCCACTGCAGACAAAGTAATGTGTTAGTCAGGATAATTGATGAGTAATACAGTCAGTGACAGTCGTGAACACACGATTTGACACAAATCTTAAGAACGTGAATGGGTCAGTTTGGACATCCATATCGCATGTGATGCATGGTGTGCACCAGCACTTGTCAGAGAGAGACTAAAAAAAATGTAGAGGCCGTTTATGGCCCTTTATGTGAACCCACACGGGCATCAAAAACTACACAAAACCATACAGATTGTCCTCCCTCAGAGATCTTACCCTTGCTCTCAAAGGATCCCAATGGCTTCCCACGAAACAAATTTTCATAATTTCTTGTTTATTTTTCTGTTAAGCTTAAAGCCTTTTCAAGGGTTTCAAGTTTACAGATGGTCCCTTGACTGTCATTTCCTTTTATTCTTATTTGACAGATTTTTCTTAGTTTGTTGAGGTTTATTCAAAAAAAAAAAAACACAGAAACCTAGTATAATAATGGTTGAACAGAATCCTGATCATAGAAAACACACTCACCAATCTACAAGGCGCCCAAACGTTTAGAATCTAGAAATGTAAGACGCGAGAATTGCAAAGTTAAAAAAGCCATTAATCTTAAAAGCTATTTACCTGACCAACACAAACACACATTGCAAGACACCAGCAGTTCCTGTCCACACTGAAGGATTAGTTTTCACTAGAGAATCTTGTATCAACAAGCCTACTGATGCCGCTAGAGAGACAAAGGAGACAACATATGCGAAGAAAAGCCAAAGCTTCAATCTGTTTGCAAAAAACAAATCGATTAGCACCCATCAACAGAGACAGCAATCAGTAGAGGTTAATACAAACTGCCATAGGCCAGTTTAAGCTAGAAATCGTGCAATGAAACCATAATACAAGGATCCAATCAGCAAATTAAAGTATTCAAATACGTGCAACAAGCAGCACGCAGATTAAAGAAAACTGACCAACTAAAATACGATTCAAAAGCATAAAGAATTAAATCACGCCATTGAGGAAAGGTCAAATTCATCAGGCTCTCAGATAATTTTCTTGTTCTATTTGAAAGAACTCCAATGAGTGCCACAAGAATCAACCAGATACCACAAAAGAGAGGGGGGGGGAAGTCAACTCTAATGACGAGCAAAATCATTTATTTCCCTATTAATCTATCATCTTAAAACTAGTGCGGCTTTGCATACCATCTCAACTAAAATTGACAGCCCAAACAAATGAAGCCAAGATTTATTCAAGGGAAAAGAAAAAAAAATGATTAAAAATCACTTTACTGCTGCAAGTTCAACTTTTTTCAATAATAACTAAATAAAAAAAGCCCAGGACTCCCAAATTAATATAATGAAATAAACAAACTCCTACTACACATGGCATATTGCATTAACTAGATAACTCTTGCTGATAAGAGAGCCAAAAATACACAAGAAAGAACAATACCCGAGTCACTAATTTAAACTGTACTTTGGTAAAGCAGGAATAAAATCCTCAAAATGACTAAAAATTACTAAAATCATCATCCTCAGATTTTTTAATCATTCACATGGGCAGAACAGATAAATGGTTATATATTTCAGACGTAGAAAAATTACTGTTGCACAAGCTTGCCTAAGTTTGAAACATAAAACAATATACATAGAACAAATTTTAACAGAAAAACAAGTTACATTTATCAGACATTAACATATAATCATCATTAAATGCTACAAACAAATAATGTGCTGAAATGTAAAATTTGAATAAAAAGCACAGTACACAATGTGAGACCTCTTCCCTTGAGCTCTCCAATACTATGCTAGAGAACAGATGTTGAAGTAAATTGGAGTTACCAAATGTAGACTGATTATACTCTACAAAACCCATCCAACCAACTTCAAGTGACATGAACTTCTTGAAAACTTACCATTCCAGCATTGAAGGCTCCTTTAGTGGAGTAGTCAAAATCTAAACATCTCAGTTATTGCTTGAGTTTGTAGCCCAATCATTCATTTGCATGGTATTTCCGCCTTCATTTGTTTAAAAGAAAAGGTAGTAACAAGGAGACAAAACAGTTCGTTACAAATTTTATCTCAAATTGTAAATAAAAGAGAACTGGGAGATGCAAGTGATGTTAGACTATTAAGATTAATAAATAGAAACTGAAATGAGTGTATTTTGATTTCACATAGAGAAACCTATTTATATCAATATATGTCACCCCACTCAACCAATCAAATGAAGATTGGTATCATCTTACTTTAACAAACTTGACACATGAGTGACACTTGTCACAATAAAAAAATACTTAGGATAATGAAAGTCACAAATGAGAATTAGTGTCCTCTTGTTACAATATGTGACACCTAATGGATACTTATTACATATCTAGTGACATTAACTAATGGTAGAAAATGGTGTACAATTGTAGTAAGGGTTCAAATTAGAGGAGAATAATACGCGTTGATAATGTTGCACGCATTCCTCACTTAAAAAAGGATATGTCAAAGGTGACAAAACCAAGAATACTTCAACTCAGTTCTTTTATGCTCATGAACTCTAGCAAAGTCACCATATTGATGTTAAACAAATTCGCTCCTATGATAATTTCACTAATCTTTTTATCAAAACTTTACCTACATCAATTTTCGAAAAGTTGGTATGTAATATAGGCATGCATCGACTCTACTAACTAACAAATTAATTATGTCCTTTTGAAGGGGAGCATTTAGTCAAGAGAGCCTAATGAAGACCTTTCACAAATAGCACATATGTGCACCATCCATGTTTCCTTCAACTAAATTTTATCTCATTGGGTTTCACTAACAAGGTTGTTAACAAGGCAATGTCAAGCGCATCCGACAATAATTGTGCCTCCAAGGAGGAGTGTTGCCTACCAATTTCCACCATTTTCTATCACTAATTAATGCCACTAGATATATAATAAGTGTCCATTGGGTGTTACTTATTGTAACAAGGAAGTGGACACTAATCCTCATTTATGGCTTCCATTATCCTTATTCTTTTGTATTGTGACAGGTTTGTAAAAGTAAGATGACACCAATTTTCATTTGATTGGTTAAGTGGGATGGTACAAATTACTATAAATAGACCTCCTATATGAAATCAAAATACACATTTGCATTTTGACTTATTAATCTTAGGAGTTTAATATCACTTACATTCCTCTATCCTTTCTTATTTAGATTCTGAGTTAAAATTTATAACACTTTATCTCATGTATGGTTCTGAAATAGAGTATTATCCAATAGAACGGTAAAAGCATATTCTTATTCAATTACAAAGACTATGCAGTCCTATATCGCTATTAGAAGGAGGTGAAGAGGAGGTAACTTTGAAAGGCTAGTTAAAGGTGAAAGAAGAATTCATTGGAGTGAACTGTTTAATTGGAAAGTATTGTTTACAAAGTCCATCAATAGATGGCCTTTGAAATTGGCAATTCAAAAAAATGTGGAAAATAGTGAAAAGGTGGAGAGTTCGGGAAATAAGAAGTTTATTTTCCATTTTCTTCATATGTGGACAAACAAAAAAATCTTAAGGAACAAGCCACTTTGATAAATCCCTCGTAGCATTGTCAAAGTCATATGGTATTAAAGAGAAACAAAGTTGAGTTTCATAACCACAGCCTGCTCAAAATTGGATTGGAAATAGGTAATTAAATCTCTCCTCAATTACTATTCTCTTAGGTTAACACAAATAATGGCACATTACTTACCAACCC
>JAWDEX010000022.1:1288184-1303593 GCA_035221805.1 Trichilia hirta
CTGATCCTGACATTGAAGTTTCAAAACCTCCTCCATTGGCCGGGGCCAATGTCATGAATGTTATATTAGTGGCTGCAGAATGTGCTCCGTGGTCTAAGGCAGGTATGTAATCTTTGATCTGTCATGGAAAAACTGTTTCGTTGATAGATTGTCCTTCTTGATGTAGCTTAACATATTATTTTTTTTTTAATAAAGAGGAGAATTGAGATTACTGGAATCATATTAGAGAAAAATAGTAAGAGTTTTCTTATCCCATCAGAAGAAAGACATCTCATATGCATTTTATGTCTGGCACGTCCTCTTGATAAAATATGGTAGTAAGAAGGATAAATGATAGATTCTACTATTCTGTTACAAACTCAAGTTATGTTAGTTAAGTATGTATGTATACAGTTATGGAGTAAATTTCTTTTCATTACTAAATACTTTTATTACCGTTTGTTGCAACTCTCTTGTAGTTTAGAAAAACCATTTCTGTGACTGCTGTCAATAACATTGAATTTTATGATAAACAAATTTTGGTTATCAAAAATCTAAAATATGAATCATTCCTTGTTAAAAGAATTGTTTTTTGGATCAGGCCAGTACTAGTAGCTCAACATCTGTGCAGTGTTGATCTCTGGGTTGGATTTGACTACTATCTCGGGTGTAAAAGTGTACACCACCATATCAATTCCTCACATGCTGGATTTCGTACATTCTGTTAATCAAGTTTTATTAACATATTTCTAGCCTTTTTGCATTATTGAAAGTTCCAGTGTTTCCCTTTTGCATTTGTTTACGAGATTGGCAATCAGTTTGGACAATACTTTTGTGTATGTCTGCATGCAAGCTTGCTTGCTCCTTCTGAGTCTCTTTTGGTATTTGATCTAGAGATTGACATGGGGAAAGTTTTCATAGGTGGGCTTGGAGATGTTGCCGGGGCTTTACCTAAGGCTTTGGCTCGGCGTGGACATAGAGTCATGGTAATGTTATTCTTCTTTTAATATGATAAATGAAAGGTAGCTTTATTCTGAAATTTCCCTTTTTTCGTAAGGCAAAAGCAAATGAACTGGAAAATTTTGGAAATTATGGGCTTGCAGATGATGCAACAATTACAGTTGGGATTCTTTATCCTTCTCCAGGCAATCTGGCTGTACCCATTTATTTTGCTCCTTGTATTGTCAACGGCATCCCAGAATTGTTCCAAGTTTTGACATCAGGATAGAAAAATAGATGTCATATCTGCTAATTTATATTTCTAGAACTTTTGAGAACCCATGGCCATCTTACTCTTATTTCATCTTCTAATGATTCTAGATTAAGAATGAATGAAGTTGTATTTCTCATGCTTTTTGATTTTTAATTTTCCTTTTGGTTCTGTCCTTAGGTTCTGGCACCACGGTATGGCAATTATGCTGAACCTCAAGATACTGGAATCCGGAAGAGGTATAGAGTGGATGGCCAGGTATGCAACAGATGCAGTCAAATTTGACTTGTTCGCTGTATGATTCTTTGATTAGTAATAGGATTATCCCAAAACAATTGTGTAAATTTTTTGTGCTTTGCAGGACATGGAAGTAACATATTTCCAGGCCTATATTGATGGTGTGGATTTTGTTTTCATTGACAGTCCTGTGTTTAGGCACATAGAGAATAACATATATGGAGGAGGTCGGGAGGTAAGATATCCTTTCTTTAACAATTGTATGCCCTTCTGAAGAGTTGAATATATTCTCCTAAAAACTAGTTCTCCTTTTGAAGTCTCTAATTGTGTGATGCAATGGCTATAATTTTCCCTTTGAATGTTGTAGATGAGTTTGTTTTGCTCTGTTTTCTGTATTTTTTTTCTTTGAAGAGTTTTTGTCTTATAATAGTGGGTGTAATTAGGTTATATTTAAATTATCATTTGTAAGCATCTTGAGTTTTACGCTATTTTATTTTCATGGTGCAGGATATTTTGAAGCGCATGGTACTGTTTTGCAAGGCAGCTGTTGAGGTACAATTCCATAGTATGCCTTATTTGAGAAATTGACATATTGCCATTTTCAGTGGAATCAAACTTGACATGACAACTTTGTTAATATATAGCCTGAAGAACATTTTCTATAACATGTTTTAAAACAGACATGCAGCAAAACAGATAAATCAACACTGAAGACATTTTTTAATGGAAACCAATTTTATCTTTATTTGGAATATGATTAAAAGTTAAACGGTTTAATTGATTGGTCAAAAATTCACCATTTTACATACAATTTGTTTCGGTGGCTTATATGTCCTTTTAATTTGAACTATTGATAGTTCTTAAGTATTCTAACACTTCCATAGAAATCATCTGTTACCATCAGCATAACGGGCTTTTCAACTTTTATTGCATAAGGAAGAAACCAATGTGTAAAGTTCTTACTAGAGACAATATGAAGAAACTAAGTCCCCGCTCTCTGTTTCTGATTGTTGATTTGCACCATGGAGGAGGGTACATTGATATTTCACTTTCTCAAGCTGGAATGGTCTTATATAAACTTTTGCTAACTAAGTGTTTGTATAAGGAAGTGAAGTGATAGCACAAGTCCCGTCTAATCAAATTAAAATGCTCTAAGTTGTCTGTTGGTATTTGGATATAGGCATGCGCTAAGGATAAACTTATGCCTACTCTTTTTCTGTGCCTCCTGCTCCGAGCTATTTTCCTGGTTGAATATAGTTTTCTTATTGTCCTATCGTCTCAAGTGTCTTGAACTATAGAAGTTCGTGATCACAGGTACCTTGGCATGTTCCGTGTGGTGGTGTCTGCTATGGAGATGGAAATTTGGTTTTCATTGCCAATGATTGGCACACTGCTTTGCTCCCTGTGTATCTGAAGGCATGCTATCGGGAAAATGGTTTAATGAAATATACTAGATCCTTGCTTGTTATTCACAACATAGCTCACCAGGTTTGTTTCTGTTTTCATTTTAACTTGTTTGATATAATTCTCATGCTATGCTTGTAACATCTACCTATGAATCTCTAGTAATCTAAGTCAGAAGTTTTAGTATTGTCATTTGGCCAAATATGTATTACACAGAATGTATGGAGTTTTTCATCATCTTATATTTGATTAAATGCTGTATCCAGGGTCGGGGACCAGTAACAGATTTCCGCTATGTGGATCTGCCAGAGCATTACATGGATCTTTTTAAATTGTATGATCCTGTTGGAGGTGAGCACTTCAATATCTTTGCAGCTGGTTTAAAAACAGCCGACCGTGTGGTCACTGTTAGTCATGGATACTCCTGGGAGCTAAAAACTTCTGAAGGTGGTTGGGGTCTGCACAATATTATAAATGACAATGGCTGGAAATTAAGCGGCATAGTGAATGGGATTGACACAAAAGAGTGGAGCCCACAGCATGATGTTCATCTAACTTCAGACGGTTATACTAACTATTCTCTGGACACACTGCATGCTGGGAAGCCCCATTGCAAGGAAGCCTTACAGAAGGAGCTTGGTTTGCCTGTTCGCAAGGATGTCCCATTGATAGGTTTCATTGGAAGGCTTGATCAACAAAAGGGTGTCGATCTCATAGCCGAGGCAATTCCATGGATGATGGGTCAGGATGTGCAGCTGGTCATGTTGGGCACTGGCAGACATGATTTGGAAGAAATGCTCAGGCACTTTGAGAACCAGCACCGTTATAAAGTCCGGGGTTGGGTTGGGTTTTCTGTTAAGACTGCTCACAGGATAACTGCTGGTGCAGACATATTGCTAATGCCATCTAGATTTGAGCCTTGTGGACTGAACCAGCTTTATGCTATGAACTACGGGACAATTCCAGTTGTTCACGCAGTTGGTGGACTAAGAGACACAGTGCAGCCATTTGATCCATACAGCGAGTCCGGTCTCGGATGGACATTTGATAGTGCCGAAGCACACAAGCTGATACATGCATTAGGAAACTGTTTATTGACTTACCGTAAGTACAAGAAGAGTTGGGAAGGACTCCAGCAACGAGGGATGATGCAAGACCTAAGTTGGGACAATGCCGCACAGAAGTATGAACAGTTACTTGTTGCTGCCAAGTACCAATGGTAAGTCTTGGGTGTTTGATGTCTATAAAGTCGACTTTTTGTACCAGTTGTGAGTAGGCAGATACAATTGAAATTTAGAAATCGCTTCATCTTGAAGTGATTCCAACAATAAAGCTTGTTAAACTGTTTTTCATGGATAAAGATTGGTACAAAAAAGTTCTCTTCTTTCTTACATACGTTTTCTTCTCTTTAGTTATATGATCTTTGAGGGTATAGCAAAGGAAACCTAGTTATTCCAATGCTGTGATTACAGGGTTAATCAAATATAATAATTTCTCGTCATTCGAGTTGTGAATCATTTCAATAAAATCCATGAACCTCATCATACATGACATTTCATTATTTGCTGAAATTTTACTCGAATTATCCCTAAACCAAATGCCTCTTGTTCTCTGCTACAAGAAACAATAAACCAGGTGCTTGTCCAAATTCAACATTTTGGCACAGCAAATATCGACAATGGAGGTTTAAGTACTAATTATTTTTCTCTGAACATAGTTTTAAGAAAACTATGGGTAACCATTTTTATTGATTTCATGGATCGCAACAGAATATGTATATAACATACACAAAGAAATCAATAAAAATCCCACGACTTTTGAAAAAAAGAAAAAGAAAAAGAAAAAAAAAATAGGAAGAGGACAACATCCCACTGAAACTTTTAAAAATGTGGGGATATGTAAAGATGACACCAAACACACCATACATATACCAAAATTTATGAAATGAAAATAGTTTTTACTATATTTCTTACCCCATTAGAGCTTTTGTATATAGGAAAATCTTCTTTCCTGATCAAGTTGCAGATAGGGACGGGTGAATAGCCCCGCAAAGCCTTTTGATAGGCAACGTTCAACCACGCAATGAGTTTTGGAGGAACCTAATTGACAATTGTGGCTGACTACCTCCATGCAATCATCACCGGAACTCACAGGTGGATTGTCTTCACAGTTGCCTTCCCTGTGAGCAAATGGTCTGCTTCTCTTGGAAGTCAATATGTGATTCTGATCTGTGAAGTTCGGCAAAAGAATATCCAAGGACTCAATTTCATCTTTTTCTATGCCAGATGATTTCCTTTTCAAACCAGGAATTATTTTCAATCCTGCACAAAGATCTGAGAGCTTATACTCTGTTGCACAGAAGGGTGAACGATGGAACCCCACTAAAGCTCTATGTAGTAATTTACATATACCAGGAAGAGGGTCCTCATATACACATGACTGGGACTCTGAATCACCACAGCTACAGAAGAAACTAGGATTTTCATTAGATCCTGATACTCTGCAAAACGGAAGATGCTTTAGCACATGATCTGATTGAAACGTTGATACAAGCAGAAAAACCGATGGCAGCTAATTTGGAGATTCAAGGAAGCCTCACATCCAATTTTGTTTCACAATCTGATTAAAACCATAATTGCATATATTTAAATGTAAAAGAAGCTCTTCTCGCAAACCAGTTGCATCAAGTTTCTCTTTAATGTAAAAGATAATTTAATGAAGATAGCCTTTCCTAAAGAATCCACTGTAGAAGATTCTTGATCATTACTATATCAGTATCTATGGATATCATTCGCTGAATAAAGGATAAACAATTTTAAATAAATAAACAACAGCAATAGAAGAGGAATATATTAAAAATTCCAAGAAATGAACCTATACATATGCTCCACGAAGTCATCTACTAGGACAGGCCAAGCACCTGAAAAAAATAAAAAAATAAAAAAAGATAGAATTAAGCATAAATTCAAAGAGAATAATATGCCAAATTCAGAGCCATACATGTTATAACACAGTAAATACAAATCATCTTAAAGTAAAAGTACAAAACTGATCATGTTGTAACACCCAACATTTTCTCAACAACTCTTGTTTGGATCAACAACATGAACCTGATTCTGAAAATTATAAAAGGTTAATCATGCTCCATGACATTGATAACTACAGCGCATCAGCGAACTGATACCTTCAGGATCATACCCTTCCAAATTTTCATGTACACACCGGCTGAATGCCAAAACTTGATGCCAAGTATCCTCGGAGATGTTATGCCGCTGATTTTTCTAAACAGAACTCCAAAGATTAGATGACAATATAAGGGAAGTATAGTATCCAGTAGTTATATAGTTATCGTTGAACTAGTAATGTGCTGGCATCTACTCCATTTATAGGCATGCTACAAAATGACATAACCTCCAACAATAAAATCTCGAGTGTAATAAATAAAAGAATCCTGACAATTCTGAGCATTCTTATGTATACAGATACCAAGCAAGTTGCTCTCTTAGAAAAAGTTACATGATAAATTAAGTTATACAAGATCCATTCTGTTATTGTACTAAGTTACCTATTGCACTAAATCACCCAGCATCACTGACACTTAATCTATAGCAAAGATAACAATCCGTGCTCCTATGTCACCTACTGAAGAGAAGGTAGAGGGAATTTAAATTCCAAAAGAGGTGCATATATCAATAGGCAAATCACAAAAGATTTACTATTTTTCAAAAATTTAACTTACACGTCAAAGACTATGTCTAATTCACAAAGCAACTATGAAAGTCTAGTATGAAATTTTGAATCAAATAACATGCTCAAACTCTTTTTATCCATCCATCTTCACCAGTCGTGGAAAACCAATAATTATACTTGATATCTATAAATAGATGACACCAACCATTAGTAGCTTTAGATCAACATACCTCAACAAAGTCGCACCATTGGTTGAGTAATCGAAACCTCCCAGCTAAAACCAACCTCCATGCACTAATGGCTCTGCTTACAGCTGTAAATCATTTCAAAGCAAAGAAAGGGACAATAAGATGCAAAGGACTTCGTTACAAGTTGTCTAACATTATACCAGATATCCTCAATTGTTGTTCTATGGCCAAGTTGGTAAAATCCTATCTTAACTCTAAATATATGACAAAACTTACTGATATTCTTTTGACCATTTTCACGGCACATGAAGAAAACAAAATCATAGAAGCGCGAGAATTCAGAAAAGTCGGCCTGCAAAAAGAGAAAAACCATCATCAATTACAGAATTAGAGGGCCCAAACAAAGTAAACAAACAAGAAGGAAATGTAAAAACACTTCATAAAAGAGTGCCAGAACTTATTTAGAAAAAGTTATGGCTGTGCAAGTAATTAAATCTTAATTGACCAAAGGAATTCAAAGAGATGAAATATCACCATCAAGTCTAGCTGTGACATGAGCTTGAAAAGTTCATCAAAAACCAAATTCCTATCAAAGAAGCACATAAAGGATTAAAGATTATTGATGATGCAATAATCGCTAGTAAATTAGCGTAAAATTAGGCATTTGGCCACACAATGTGACAGAGGATGGTAGTCTTATCTAGGCAAATGCCACTTGTATATTTCCAAAAAGCAAAAAATTTAATTAAGGGGATCGGGACAGAGCACAACTTAAATTAGACAAGTGAAAATATTAACGTTCATTTTTTCTATCTTTATATGAAACAAAGAAAGATGTATTACAATGGTAAATGGATGGAAATATAGCTACAGACCAGTTCCATAAATTTTCATTCATAATTTATGTAGACATATACCTTCTATGTACAGTTGACTCAACCAAATTAAAGAGCTCAGACAATGCCTCCCTCAAAAACTTGGCGTTTTGCGGTTCATCATCTTGTCTGTAACCTTCGGCACAAGCATCTGCATTTTGCAATTTAATGTCTGCAATAGGCATTTACAAATAAGCCAGACAACGAGTTCTTTACCTTTGATATGTACAAATCAACTAAATGACAACTGCTATATACCATGTTGTTACTTCTTCAATCTTTAAATTAAATAAACCATATCAATAGATGCCTTATATTTTCCT
The DNA here is from genome assembly GCA_035221805.1 of Trichilia hirta. Classification (NCBI taxonomy): domain Eukaryota; kingdom Viridiplantae; phylum Streptophyta; class Magnoliopsida; order Sapindales; family Meliaceae; genus Trichilia; species Trichilia hirta. The sequence goes on from JAWDEX010000022.1 coordinate 1,296,091, forward strand.
TTTCTTCGGAACAGTCATAAACACACAAAGGGTTTTAGTAAAGATTCATCACAAGCTACTTCCCCCTCATTCATTCCACAACAAAACTAATATAAAACAGCAAGGATATAAAACCCAGAACCCTAGAGCTGCATATACCACAATATGATAACAAATAACAAATATACTCTCAAATCCCATTCATACCATAAAACAATTCCCTCAAAACTCCACCTTATCAACACTAAACTTGAGTAAATCACTGTAAGCAACCCAAAAGAGTGAATCCTAAATCTATCTAAGAAAACCATCGAGATCAAATTTTTCACCCATAAAACACACAGCCACATGAATACACAAGAAAATATATACATAAAAATAAAAAGTTCACATGAATTCAACAATATTAACGAACTGTAAACAACATGAAGAATTCTCTTCAAGAAAACGAGACTCCTAGAGCCGTAAATCCGAGATTCATAAACGAAAACTGAGAAACTATTTGTAATTTACCACAGAATCGCCGGTAAATGTCGAATATGTTAAGCCGACTAGAGCCTACAGAAGGACAATCCATGGACTCCGAGTGATCGGAGCTCCGTCCAGTTAGGTTTGGTTTGTTTAACTCCGCCCTGCAACTCAATGCGTGAATTGTAAGCAATCTGAGCTTCCGATTTTGTATTTACCGAGTTTGAGAGACAGAGTAAAGACGGAGGTTTGATATATACTTGGGTCGAACCGGCTAATTGGACCGGCTTGTTTTGTTTTGTTTTGTTTTGTCTTACATCAAATTTTAAACTTTTGACATCACTTAATCATAAGTTGATGTAATAAATAATTTGACACATTCATATAAATAATAAATAATATTTTATAAATTAATAATTATTTTAACATTTGATCGATATCAAAGACATATCATAAATTTCATTATGAAAAATAAATATAATATATAATTTTCGGATTTTTTAAATTTATTTAGTATTTTTTATTTTATTAGAATTATTATTAATCAATTTTTTATTTAGGTAGTATTTATTATTTTATTTTTACTAGAATTTGATTTATTTACCTTATATGTGTAAAAATAAATATACTATAATTAGGCTTGTAATTTTAAAAATAAATCAAAATTTTAATAACTCAATAAAATTTCTTTTGTTTTATTTTTTTTATAGAAATATTTTTCAAAGTGTAATGTTAAGTATCCTAAATTATATCATAATATAATAATTTATTGATTAAATAGTCAAATAGTTTAATTAGTTATTTCATCAGTACCTCCTAACTGTGAGGTTAGTGTTGTATTTTCAAGTCATATAATCAATGAGATCAATAAATTTACTTTTGGTTTTCGTTATTCAGCTGCCTCAGCATGTCATAAATTTTTTTGTAATTCAAAAAGATTTAAATTTTAATTTTAATGATTAATTATCTAAATAAGATAATTCATAAGATTAAAGATTTCACAACCCACCTACAATTTTTAATTAGAAAAATATTGATAACTTTTAAAATTAGTCTATTTTAAATCTACTAACTAAGAAATAATTATCACACTTTCAGAAAAAGGATATTTGATCCTAAACCTTCTAAGATTTCCATTACCAATTGTCCATCTAACTGTCAAAATAATAATTATGACATATATTACAAATATGTTAGCAAATGTTAGACACACGTGGCAGGGAGAATTGACATAAGATTAAAATGAAATGAAGCCACCAACACTTAACAATTTATTTGGTTTATTGAATTTTAATCCATGTAAAATTCAATTTGGTGTCAAACTTTCTCAATCATCATAATTTAAATCATTCTCAAATAATGCATTTTTTGTATGGTTTGCTTGGCAATTGAATGGAATGCAAACCACAAGATGTAGGCTTAAGTGGCTAACCCTTGTCAATTTTGTGGTGAATTTATTGCCAAAGTGTGCATAGTTGGTTAAAAATGGCCTACCAATCAATGATCAAATCTCCTATAATTGCTATTCGAGATAATCAGAAATAGCCACATATATAAATATCTTTTTACTTTTTTTTTGATATTACTCTTTTAAATTTAAAATTAATAATAATAATTATTATTATTATTATTATTATAAAAATATGCTTGAAACAGCATGAATATAAAAAGCAGCTCCCACTGTCAATATATGGGAAAAAAATGGTCCTTTAGCCTAGAAATAAAAGTTGGAACATGTTACACACATATTGGTAGGTGGAGGGAATAATATAATTTTGTGGGGATAACGACATTTAAATACTTATATTTTTATTTTTTATATATCTATTTATAACGAGTAAATCACTAATCTGATAATAATTATTAAAATGATAAAATTATTATTATAGCATGAGTAATGTCATACACAAACTTATTCCTGTAAATTAATATAAAAATATTATATTATTATCATATTTTTTATATGATAAAACACAGATTACATTTTCTATCTAACTTAAGACTTTTTCGCGGTATGAATATGAATGCAATCTGGTGAGAAAGAATCAGCCTCAACTATCTGTTTGGCATTCCATGATTCAACCATGGCTCTGTTTCTGTAAAGGATCTTCCTTGGAGATGAGAAGAAACCTCAAACACGATAATACTTGATACCAAAAGAATCAGATAAAATGTGCTAAACTGTGATAAGATTTCAGGACATGCCAAATTGCCCATGTCCTAATGGGCAACATTCTTAATAAAATAATCTGCAGTAAAATTACTCCAACTTTGCTTTACTATTACTCAATTGATAGCTACCCGTAGATTTCAGGTAGGTATCGTGGACCATAGAATGGGAGAATTAGCACGTGAAAGACTGAAGTATCTTCTCTATATAACCACAGGTTGGAATCGCTACATCCTGAATTTGATATACTCCTATGGAAGTGTATAAATATAGAACTACAAGTGTTTGACGTCGGAAGTAGAAAGCAAGAAAGTGAAAAAATATAGTCAACGTTCCATCAAAGGAGAAGTAAATTACTGAAAATATGATGGAACATAATATTGAAGTTGGAAAATTTTTCGAAAGAAAAAAACTTGTGTTGAGTTTGGCATCCAGTTGGTGTCATAAAAACTTAAAATATGAAAACAGATGGCGGTGCACATGGAATCGGAAGAAGGTCTAGCATGTGTGCTAATCTGAATGCATGTCTAACCTTCCAGTTGAATCTATTTCTAGAAACCTATCTCTACCTAAACAAATTCATTTCCTAAGCTTAAAACAAATAACAAAATTGCTACCCAACTCCAGGTATGGTTTTTGGTCACTTAATATAAGAATGCAGTATCTGTCAACAACTTCATTTAGAACGTAAGTAGAAGATGGAGCAGCTGCAAAGTGAGACCCATTCAAATAGAGAAGGGCTGATTTCTACCACAAAGTTTGGCACAAATCATTTAATACTAATGATAAAAGCCACCAGATGAAAATTTTGACAAAAAATGGCTCCTAACTTTTACAGGCAAGAATATGCATAAAATCACATGATCCTTATGTTATATTTTAACACAGGTCAATTCTATGGAATTTCAGAACCTAACATCAGATATGATGGTCCAAAAATAGTTTCTACCACAAGAAATTTAGTGGCCACTTTTTCAGCATCCACTATATATCTCTACCATTTTGTTTGTGTCAAAATATTTAACACTGAAGAAACATGGTCTTCACCAGTCGGCATTCGTATAAGAAGTTCCATAAAAATGCAATACATAACAAATAAAATGAACCCACTATACAAACAAATCCACAGTCAAGTTCACAGAACTATGCTCTAAACTTTCTAAAGAGGTAAAGGTACATATATGTACAAGTAGTGATACATGTATTCGACTCAAACATAAGTATTTGCGTGCTTCAATAGTTTACTGTAATCACCGACAGGAAGGAAGAAAGGAAAAAGATAAGGGCATGAGCTCCCATAACACGGTCCCTAATCCAATAGTACAGAAGTTGAGAACATTTACATTGCAAGAACTCATCATATGAGAAGTTCAACAGAATATACCTAAAGCACTCAATTTACATGAAAGACAAGCTCTGTTCTCCTTCATCATCAGTGTAAAGTCAAGGAAAGACACTAATTGAAGCCATAATATCAAATGTCGAGTAAAGTAACATTCCAAATATATGATGGGCAGACTAAATGCTTTATCCCTTTTATTGGAACTAAATTATACCCAAAGTTTCATAGTTTTTTGCAGGCACAAAATCATTAAACCAAGCTCTCAGACTTTGTGATATACAGTTGTACAATCATTATCCCATACAAAAAGTAATTATATAGATATAAAGAGAGTAACATCAATCATCCCAATGCAAAGAAGCAAATACAACTTTTCACTTTCCAACCACACTCAATTTTTATCTATGATTTCAATCAGTTTTGCCTTACCACAATACGACGCCAATCAAGAGGATCAAAATAAATTATGATTAAAACACCAATTAAGAGGATCAAGAATAAAGTTAACTGAAGATATAAGAAGTATATGACAACCCCTAACTTTACCAAATCAACTTATGGACTATGATTATGAAGAATAAATTTAAAACTCAAAATTGAAAACAAAAGCTTTAAAGAAGCAAATCATATTAAAGCAACAGATAAAGTACATGAAAGGAAAAATATTATCATATTCCCCACTATAACCAACTGTATGTTATCCCTTACAACTTATTGCCATGATGAGCTTATTTAAGAACAACGTAGTTTTTGAAACAACTAACCAGAGAAGCAAAAGTCACACCTCTCTGCATGTAACGTCTGTATTGATTCACCCTCCTATCCATTTCCTGTCCCATTATTATATCCTACTTCTTGATCTTTCTTTGTTTCTTCGGTCCCGGCACCTCCAATCTCCCCACAGAACATCCACACCTTGCTCGAAAAATAAGCACCGCACGGCCATTAGGTGGTGCCATCTTCTTAAGCTCAGCTTCCAATTCTCTATGGTGATCTCTAGGCAATTCAAACAATCCTTTTTTTACACCATCTTTAACAGAAAGATTAGAATTCTTGACACACTCTTCAGTCTCTAACTGAATATCAAATTCTGCTGCTTTCCTCAGTCCCTTACAATTCGGATTCCCACATCTCCTACATGCAGCCAAAAGTACAGCCCAAGCAGCTACTCCAGCAAATGAAATGCTAATCCCTATGGATGAATAAATCATCGGATTTCGAATTACCTCCTCTTTAACAAGGTGAAAAACAGGTGCAAAAACTTCAACCAATTTTACTGACACAAGTCTAATATAGGGAAATAACAAGAACCCACAAGCAGTGATAACGGCTATCAAGATTACCATATCAATAACAGCAGAACCGAATTTTGATCGATCACAATATGGAATTTTGAGACAATTAGGCGAAGTGGGTATCTTTTTATTTCTCTGCAGATGATTGTTGTGCCTTGATTTCGGATAAAACACAACATCACTTGAATTCACAGAATTTGTCATGTGGTCAATCGAGTTGCAGACCGAGATTGAGTTATGGATATAGACCATTTCAAATCAAAAAAAAACCCAGAAATCAAACTCTTTGTTTAACCAAATCCCACCAATTTTTACCGGAAATCAGATCGGCTTAAAGCCGAAATACAAAATCAAACTGTCGGTGCCAATACAGATTAAGCAAAAAAGAAAGAAAAGGAAAAAACAGTGAAAATTTTGAATTAAATGGAAGCTCCAGAGGAGACGAAGAAGCAGAAAGGACAGAACAGACGCATATTAATTTTCTTTTTTTTTATTTAACACAAAAATCTCGTTTTCTCTGTGAAATCGGTTCATTTTGTGACATTTTATGCTGGTTCTCTCTCTCGTACGGAAGAAGGATCGTGCACGGTAAGGAAACGAAAACGTCGAATGGGCTAATTTATATATCTAATGGGCTAATTCATATGTGGGCATTTTGTGTAATGATTTCTGACTGATTCGATGGTGGGACACTCTATGGGCTTTTTGGCCCACTGATTTTGATTATTTATTAAAATATAATATTATTATTAATTGTCAGCTCAAAAGTCTCTTCCTTTTTTAAGTTGTGCATTTTAAAAATTATAAAAGTAAATATATGAAATTTATTAGGTATATTATAATATTTTTAATTGAGAGAGAGAGTTAAGAGTTAAATTTAGATATAAATTTTTATTTATTGAATTTATACAATTTAATAGTTGAAATTTAAAATTAAAAAGTAATATTTAATATTATCAACTAAGTAATTTTAATCTAATATAAAATTGCATAAATTTAATAAATAAAAATTTATATAATTATTCTAAACTAAAAATTTAAGTCAAAAGAGAATATATATGTGTGTGGACGTGATTTTTTGTACGTGAAATACAATATCAACAATATGCTCGAATTAAATAAATATATTTTAGTGTTTTTTTTTTGGTATATGGAATACAAATTCAATAATATAATTAACACATCTAATGTAAGAATTTTCTAATTAAAAAAAAACTTATTCATTTTAAATATACACAGACACACACACACACACACGAACATATTTTAAGTTTCACTCAAACGTACGTTTTAATTCTAATAATTTTGAAATCATTCATATAAATTCATGTATATAATATAGCAAAAACATTAAATAAAAGTGAATAAAAGTAATGTTGGACGTTCAAAAATTTTATTTTAAACAATATGATCTTTATATTAAATAAGCGATGAGATAATTTTACTACCCGTTTGATAAATTTTATTAAGACATATAATATTAGTTAAAGGAACAATGACTATTACAATTTTTGATAATTAAATATTTTTTTTTTATATTTCATGATAAACAAAGATGGCATATATTGATAACTTTTATTAACTCTGTATTTTTCGTCCCTAGGTATTGTTATGTAGGTGACTTAACTCGGATCTGATCACCTTAGTATTCTGACTGATATCTTGATTACCGAGGCGACTTAATTTTAATATTCTAAAAATGAGAGAATTAAATGAAAAAAGCAAGTGCATTTTTAAAAAATGGTCTGAACGTCGTATTACATTAAAAGATATCTTATCTTATAAACTGCAGATATTTATTGCGTCACCCTAATTTAACATAAGAAAGTGGTGAAAGGACCTGCTGAATGACCATACCGTATTCTGTCTAATCAAGCTCCTGTTCTCCGATGCTCACACGTACAAAAGTCTTATAAATAGTAAAATTGCTACATGAACCAAAGGATCTTTTTCTTTTTCCAACCTTTTAAGAGAAAAACAGAATTCAAACTAACGATTACTAGACTCCACTATAAATATTCCTAAATCCAATGTCCTAGGTCAGTAATAACTTAAACACTCCTATTTTATTGTCTCTTTTTAACTCAGTTTTTGATGATCCACTAATTTGAGAGTCGGAATTTATATGTTGGTAATTCAACTTCACTCTTAACTTATTCTTTTTTATTTCAGAAAATCCCTGAGAGTTATTGTCCAAAGTTGGATATTACTTTGTATGATCTTACATCAACAGCAACAATAAAATCTAT
>JAWDEX010000022.1:1303693-1336983 GCA_035221805.1 Trichilia hirta
GATTCCTTGGTTGGTGGCTTTGCCTTTAGACCTTGGATGTATCTTAGCTACTTTGTTTCTTTTCTCTTCACTCCATTAAGAAATTACAACCATTCAAACCCTTTAATAATTGGTCTAACACTCACCTTGTTGCTGTTGGTGAATTTGCTTCAAAGAATCCACGTCAGGACTTATAGAGAGGCCGCCTAAGTGAGTGCATTAGCGAGGCCGATATAAGGAAGATAATGACTTTATTTTTGATGAAACGGCTCACTAGACGAAAATATAGAAGACAGTCATACAAGAATTCACAGACTATTCTAGGCCAACGTTAGTAGTGGACGTGATTTTATTAAATGAGCATATTATTTTCATCTGCATATTTTATTTTTATATAAGTTTTGTATAATGCTATTATTATCATATTGACTAAATTTTTATTAAACTCATTTTTTAAATGTATAAAAATTACTGACGACTCGAATTTGCTTTTAGCTAGAGTAAATTTCAAGAAAGTAGTTTGCCCAATGATTTTAATAAATGTTTTAAATATTTACTTAATATATTTAATTTTATTCATACTTTATTTTATTTTTATAAATATTTTAATAATTTATAAATGTCATATTCTAATAACTTAAATATTTTAAATATTTTATTTTACTTAGGATTCTCCCAATGTATGTTGTGATAAATATTTGTTATGTGTATATATATAATTTACTCACGGAGTATAATCTTGTATACTTACTCCCTCATTCTTCAATTTTAAGAAATCAAGAGTGGAATAAAGGGTTCGCTAGTAGTAGTAATTGACTTGAGGATTAAATTCTTTTGGTATTACTTCTCTATTATCTTACTAGTTTGATGTTAATCCACTGAAAAATATTATGATAAATTTTTGTTTATAAAAGTGTGTTTGAATATAAAGAATATTTACTGTAAATGATTCTTATATTACATATGAGAAATTTGTCGATAAATATTTCGTAGAGGTATGTTGATTTATATATTTTGTGAAATGATATAAATTAATATTTTCTTAAAATATATAAGTTATATTAACAAGTATATAGATACCTAATTAGTCTTACAGACTTAAGAGACATATTCAAAATTTAGAGTGTGTTTTGAGAGTTTATGACAATTATCACAGATGGACTCTACGGACGGGGCGTGACATAATTTATGTATTAATTAACTTAACATATTATTATTAATTAATAAAAATATAAAATTAATATAACTAATAAATAGATGATGTAGACTGTGTATTAACTAATACTATCATGCTATTTCAGTTTATATATAAAAGGTTTATATAAAAAAAATTTATATTTTTAATATTATTGTAAGATAAAATATAAAAGTGTTGTATAGTTATTGAAATAAAATATCAAATAAACACATTTTTATCACACTTAAAAAAAAGAAAAAATGGGGAAGGGAAGAAGAGAGAGAGAAAAAAGAAAAGAAGAAGCATATTTTATCCCAAATCTGCTAAGATTTCCATCATCAATTGTCCGTCTAACTATCTATGAAATAATTATTGCATATCTTACGAATATGTTCGCAAATACTAGACAACATGCAGGTACCGAGAATTGGCACAAGATGGAAATGAAATAAAACCCACTTACACTAACTAATTTATTTGGTTTAGTGAATTGTGATCCGTGTAAAGTTCAACTTCTTGTCAAAATTGGGTCAAAATCTCTCTATCATCATCATCATAATTTGAGTCATTCTCAAATTATGCATTCTCTGTGTTGTTTGCTTGGCAATTGAATTGAATGCAAGCCACATGGTGTCGGCTTACCTAGCTAGCCTTTTTAATTTTGTGGTGAATTTAGTGTCAAAGTGCGCATAAATGTCCCATCAATCAATAATCAAATCTCCTATAATTTTTAATCTATTGGTAAAAAGGATGGTCCTTTGTCCTTGAAAAAATAGTGGCTAGAACTAGAATCAATAAAATTAGAACATGTAATAAGTATGGGTATGTAGAGGGAATAATATAGGTTTTAAGGATTATAACATTTAGATCCTTAATTTTTATATTTTAACATATTTATCTATATCCAGCAAATCATTGATCTTATAATAATTATTAAAATGATAAAATTATTATTTTAATCTTATAATACTTATTAAAATAATAAAATTATTATTTTAGTATGAGCATATATAAACTTATTGATATGAGAATATTATATTATTATCACATATTTTATGTTTAAAGAAATAAATTATGTGATATATATGATAATAATATACATTTTACATCAGTTTATGTAAATAAAACTTAAAATTTGTACTCTTAATATTTCTATTATAATATGAAATTTTAACCTTTGCAAATACTAATATGTTACCTAACACTAACAGATATTTTAATATTTTAAAATATATATGATATTAAAATTTAATATTTAGAGAATACTTGATGTTAAGATAACTGCTTTTAGTTTTTATTCCACTGCTACGGCTGTAAAATAAAAACAATATCATTTAAAATATGAACAACTCTCACACTTTTTGATATTATTAAATATATTTTACGACACTATTTTATATTTTTAAGAAACTCTATTTTAATTCTAAATATTATTTTTTGTAAGCTCTATCAAATGCATTTTTTTGTCCATTTTGTGTCAAGGAAGCAAGAGGGTTAAAGACAGAGTTTAATGGTACATTTGGAATTGAAATGCTGCGACTTTTAAATATATCCTATCTATGATAAAATCACTAAATGATAAATATAAGTGAAAGATTGGTAGCTGAGGATTTGAGTAACAAATCCTTGAATAAAACTCTAAAAGAATCAAAAACACAGAGATTACAGTTTCTAAGAACATAAAGACTTTGTAATGATATGAATATAAACGCAATCTGGCGGGAATAACTCATCCTCAATTATCTGTCTAGCATTCCATGATTCCTCTGTTTAACCATGGCTATGTTTTCTGCAAAGGGTCTTCCTTGGAGATGATGAATATAACAAAGAAGAAAATTCAATCATGAAAATACTTGACATCACAAGAATCACACAAAATGTGCTAAACGGAGATCAGATTCCAGAACACCAATGTCCTTTTCAGCAGCATCCTTGATAGAAAATATGCACTATATTACTCCATTGAATAGGAGAAAAATCATGTGAATGGCTGAAGCATCTTCTCTACAAAACCATGGGAAGTAACCAGTACTTTCTGAGTTTGGATATCCTCCTATGTAAGTGTACAAAAATAAAACTAAAAGTGTTTAATGCAGGAAGCACAAAATGAGCAAGTGAAGAAATCCAGTCAATTTTCTGCCAAAGGATAGGTAACATCACTGAAAATATGATGCGAACATAATATTGAAGTTGGCTAATTTGTCGGAAGAAAAACCTTGCATAAGTTTGACACCCAATTGGAGTCGTACAAACTTTAAATATGAAAACAGAGGACAGTGAGCATTGAATCGGAAGAAGGCCTAGCATGTAAGCTAATTTGAATAGATGTCTTACCTTCAAGTTGAACCTATCTGTAGAGCCTCTACAGACAAACCTATCCATCTATCTAAAGAAACTCACTTCCTACTTCTAAAACAAATAACAAAATTGCTCTCCGCCCCCAGGTTTGGTTTATATCGCTTGATATAAGAAGGAAGCATGCGTCAACAACTTCATTTAGTGCATAGGTAGAAGATAGAGCAACTGGGAAAGGAGAACCATTCAAATAGAGAAGGCTTGATTTCTACAACAAAGTTTAGCACGAATCATTCAATCCAGAAGACAAATTTTGACAAAAAATAATTTCGCAGAAAATCTGCAGAAAATCATAATATCCTTGAAAGTTGAAGAGTATGTTGTGTTGTGAACATATGTCAATTCTACAATTTTCAGAACCTATCATCAGTTATGATTTTGCAAAAAGTACTTTCCGGCAAAAGAAATTAGTTGCTTCTTTCTCAAATTTCACTACAAAATAAAATTTATTTTCCACCGTTTTGTTTATGTCCGATATAGAACAACAAAGAAGTGCAGTCTTCACCTGTCAGCATCTAAAACGTTCCATAAAAATGCAATACATCCATAACAAATAAAATGAACTCAACGTTCGCGCGCGCGCGCACATATACGTGTGTTCTATTGACTCATACATAGGCATTTGTGTGCTTAAATAGATTACTGTAATCACAGACAGGAAGGAAAAAAAGGAAAAAGATGCGCTTGAGCTCCCGTAACATTATCCCTAATCCAACAGTGCATAACTTGAGAACATTTATAGTGCAAAAACTCATCATATGAGAAGTTCAACAGAATAAATCTAAAGCACTCGATCTACATGAAGGAGAAGCTCTGTTCTCCTTCATCATCAGTGTAAAGTCAAGGAAAAACACTAATCGAAGTGCTAATACCAAATGTCAACTAAAGTTCTAACATTCCAATCATATGATGGGCAGACCAAAAGCTTCGTCTCTTTTACTGAACCTAAATTATGTCCAAAGTTTCGTAGTTTTTGGCAGATACAAAATCATTAACCAAATTTCCCCGACTTTGTGATATACAGTTATACAATCATTATCCCATACAAAAAGTAATCACACAACTATAAAGAGAGAAACATCAATCATCCCAATGCAACGAAGCAAATTAAACTTTTCACTTTCCTACGACAACCAATCAAGAGGATAAAAATAGATTATGATTAAAACACGAATCAAGGAGATCAAGAATAAAATTTACTGAAAAATATAAGAACTATATGACAACTCCTAACTTTACCAAATCAATTTATGGACTATAATATTAAAGAATAAATTTAGAACTCAAAATTGAAAAACAAAAGCTTTAGAGGAGCAAATCATAGCGAAGCACCAGAAAAAATATATGAAAGGAAAAATATTCTTATATTCCCGAGTATAACCAACTGTATATAATCCCTTACAACTTATTGCCATGATGAGCTTATTTAAGAACAACATAGTTTTTGAAACAACTAACCAGAGAAGTAAAAGCCACACCTCTCTGCATGTGACTACATCTGTATTGAGTTACCATCCCTATCCATTTTCTGTCCCATTATTATCTCCTACTTCTTGACCTTTCTTAGTTTCTTCGGTCCCGGCACCTCCAATCTCCCCACAGAACATCCGCACTTTGCTCGAAAAATAAGCACCGCACGGCCATTAGGCGGCGCCATCTTCTTAAGCTCAGCTTCCAATTCTCTATGGTGGTCTCTAGGCAATTCAAACAATCCTTTTTTCACACCATCTTTAACAGAAGGATTAGAATTCTTTACACACTCTTCAGTCTCTAATTGAATATCGAATTCTGCTGCTTTCCTCAGTCCCTTACAATTCGGATTCCCACATCTCCTACATGTAGCCAAAAGTACAGCCCAAGCTGCTACTCCAACAAATGAAATACTAATCCCTATGGATGAATAAATCATTGGATTTCGAATTACCTCCTCTTTAACAAGGTGAAAAACCGCTGCAGATACTTCAACCAATTTAACTGAAACAAGTCTAATATAGGGAAATAACAAGAACCCACAAGCAGTGATAACGGCTATCAAGATTACCAAATCAATAACAGCAGACCCGAATTTTGAACGATCACAATATGGAATTTTGTGACAATTAGGCGAAGTAGGTATCCTTTTATTTTTGTTTACATGATTGTTGTGCCTTGATTTCGGATAAAGCACAACATTACTTGATTTCACAGAATTTGCCATGTAGTCAATCGAGTTGCAGACCGAGATTGAGTTATGGATATAGACCATTTCAATCAAACAAACCCAGAAATCAAAATCTTTCTTTGATCAAAATCCACCAATTTTTACCAGAAATCAAATCGACCCACTTCCTGTAAAGCCGAAAAACAAAATCAAACTGTCGATCCCAATACAAATCAAGGAAAAAAAGAAGAAAAAAAAAATGGCGAAATTTTGGAATTAGACGGCAGCTCCCAAGGACACGATGAAGCAGGGAAAGGACAGAACAGACGCTTGTTAATATATTTTTTTTTTTTTTCCTTTAACACAAAATTTCGATTTCTCTATAAAATCGATTCATTTTGTGACGTTTCATGGTTGGTCCTTTCTCTTATGGGAGAAGGATCATACACGGTGAGGAAATGAAGACGACGAATGGGCTAATTTATATACGTGATGGGCTTTCCACTTGTGGGCTTCTATCATAATGATTTGCTGGTGGGACATTTTGGGCTACCGATTTTGATTATCAATAAATATAATATTTTACTATTAATTGTCGACTCAGAAATCTTTTTCCCTTTTATTGTTTCTTAAGTTGTGTCATCATCTTAAAGAAATGGTGAAAGTCAACATCCGTTAAATTTACACGGAATTTGCTTTTAGAAAATTACAAAAGCTCATATTTAAAATGTATATTATGATATTTTTAATTATATATCTTTTAAGTTGTTTAAATATATACTTTAATTCTAATAATTTAAAAATTATTTATATAAATTACTTATATAATATAACAAAATTATTAATTAAAACATTTAAATGAATGAATAATTAATGTTATTTGTTCTAAAATTTATTCTAAATAATATAATATTTATATGCATTAGGTAATAGATGATGGAATTATTTTACCACCATTTGACAAATATTATATTTATTTAATTGCAACAACTATTGCGACATATATTATTACTTAAATGAACAGTGATTATTACAATTTAATGATAATAAAATAATTAAATATTCATTAAAAAAGATGGTGTAAAAAGAGAGATGCATGAAAATGGAATGAAAAAAAAAATAATATTTTTATGCATACAAATTGACTCAATCATATAAATAAGTGTGATAATATTATATTATCGTCTTTTTATGTTATAAAAATGATAATAATATAACTATAACTGTAACATTACATCAATTTTTACGCCAATTTGTATACTGAAAGTTTTTATTTATAACAATAATATAATGGAAGTGGGTAAGTGCATTTTTCTATTGGAGGAAAATCCGTAAGACTTTTTCATTTTTAAGTTACATTTACGTTACGCCAATACAAATCCAATAATATTTTATTCTTCTTCCCTTTCTTCTCTGTCATTAATTCTATTGGGTGGTACCTCTCTTATTTGGGTAATGAATTAAAATTATTTCATAATTTCCATTGAAGTCAAAAAAAACATTTAATTCCTTACCAAGAAAATGGAAAATTTAGTTCTTTTACACGTCAAATGCAACTATATTCATACTATAATCTAAAATACTTTTCATAAAATCTCAAATATATTACCATAATTTTAGAAAATAATAATAACAAAACGTAAAGAGCCAATTTTAACTTGAAAAATTAGAAAACACCTTTGTTGATATCACATATATGGTGATCGTGAAGATCTTTGAAATTTTCTCGACGAGAAAGAATTTGATGAGTCCATTTTCAACCAAGTTGGCCATTAATTTCTTTCTTATTAGTCAACCACATAAACAATATATATCATGGGAAGAATTTTGTGTAAAATTTTGTCAAGATAATGAAATCGACCAAAAATGTGGAAAAATAAGAAATCAATATGAAACACAATATATATGAGTTTAAGATTTTATGTATTTTTAATAAGTAAAATTCATTAAATATTAGAAATTTACAGTCTTTTCTCTAATACTAAAATTATAAATTTAGACACAAATTATATCGATATAAATTAATATAACATTGTTATATAAACAATCATTTACTCATAAATACTTACTTATTAAATTTTAAAATTTAATTTCTATAATGTAAACCTATTCAAATTCCAAGTACATCAATCCCAAATGAAGATCCCACCGCCTAAAGAAAGAAAGAAAAAAGGTCAAGCACTCGCGATATACATAGTCAAAAATGGATGCCTTCGATTTTTGACTATTTTTTCGCATATTTTCTACATAATTAATGTGTCAACTAAATGGTAAATGAGTTTTGGGAGTAATAATATTTATATTTAATTATATTAATTAGACCCAAAAGTAAATTGCTATCTGAGTACATTAGTAACTTAAAGTTTGATCAAATTATGGGTGTTAAAAGTAATTTTTCAATTTATATAAACAATTTTATGAAAAAAAAATTATGCCGAGAAGATTCTCTTAAATTATTATAGGAATAAAAATATTAAATATAAATAACTAAATAAATATTAGAAAAATTCCTTAAATATTATGTGAACAATATTTTCTATCGTTTCAAAATATTTTAATGATTGACTTAATTACTACTTGTTAAAAAAAAAAAAACACAAGTAATCAAAATTATCTTATTAAATAAAGATATGTGAAATTATTTTTTAAAAAATATTTTTTAATAATTTTATAAAAGACATATTGAAATATTCTTTTTACGATGAGAGTTTAGAAAGAACGAGCTATGTATATTTATATAAAAATTAGCACAATACAAAACATATGCCTATTTTAAAACACGAGTCTATGTTGACTTAACCCAATTTAGCATTAACTTAGAGGAATACGACCTTCTCAATTTTGAATTTTAAACAATATTAATCTCCACCCAAAAAGCACTTTATATTTGTATTGAAACAATGTGTTAAGCCAAAATGGAAAGTGACTAGCACTTGAATTCTTCATTATATAAAGGTAATGTGCGTGTTGATTTCTAAATTTCTTTACAAGACATGTATGTGATAAGTGATTCAAAAAAACTAATCATTGCCTAAATATTTAAGACAATCCGAGTTTCTTCCATTTTCAATATTTTTTTTCATTTCCATGTCTTACTTTCATTTTACTAATCATTAGTCAAACTCACAAATACTTTCTGAGTCAATTTTCAATTGAAAATTCTTTACAAATCAAGATATGAATTATGATAATCATTTTTAAAATAGTATAAGATTAATAATATTTTTCTTCTCATCAACAAACTCTTAAAAATTATCCAAAAATATATATTTTTTTATTCATGTAATTACATTTTACATTATTAAAAAAAACAATATTAACTATTATTATAATTAAATCAATCAGTAAAATTTCTAAATATGTACAAAATTTTAAGGTTTAAAATCATTTATATTCTATTAGCAAAGAGTTGAGTTTGTGTTTTTGGAATGAGTATTTTGCAAGTATGAATCGATTTGAATTAAAATTTTCATTCTATATATATATTGCAAATTATATTTAAGATAATATAATTAAATCTAATAAAATATTATAAATTAATTTAATCCAAATTATCACTTGTGCTTTGCATTAATTTGGATTCGTGTTTTAAATATTTTAAAGTGAGAAAGAAAAAAATTCAATTTTAATATATCTTATAATCATTTGCAGTAAAATTAAAATTAATTAGTACATAAGAAATAATAAATACAAATAATAACTAATACTTGATATAAGAATATTTTAAATAACTTATAATATTCTCATTTTTAAATCATTTAAAGTTATTCCACTTAGTAAATTTACAATTTGAAATTAATTCAAAATTTAAATGGTGAATAGCTATTTAAAAGATATTAATTTATAAATTAATTTAAATATTTTTTAAATCAAATCAAATTAAATTAATTCAATTGACAGATTGAATCGAATTTAAATATGTGCATCCCTAGTTCGAATCAAGATACTAAATATTTAATGTTTCAGTTTGAAGATCACTTGTCAAGCAATTGTGTTCAACAGGTGGCACTTTCTCTTACTATTGGGCCCAAGTCCACAATAGCTGTAAATTCAGTATTTTAATTAGTTGGGCCAAAACATCATCTTGAGCTCAAGTCATCATTATCATTCTCCATTTGGTTTGAATTAATTGACACTCTTTTAAAATATAGTTAATATTAAAAAAAAATTATGCTATCTTAAAATGGCGACATACTTTAATATATAATAAATTTTAAAGATAATTCTACTACTACAATTCAAACGAAAATAATTTTTAAATATATAATTCAATAATCTTGCTAAATTTGCAATCTATTAAAACATTAAACGCCCATTTATTTTTTTATATTAGTTAAAAGGGCTTTTCAGTACTATAAATTTGTAAAATTTTTATTTTTATCTTTTTTAGTTATTATCAGAAAAGAGTTTTTTTAAACAATTAGAAAAAGTTATTTTTCAGGTTTTTTAAAATTTTAAATTATCTGAAATATCCTCATTTTATTTTAAAAATTTTGCTCTATATCTTTTTTTTATGTAACTTCTAAAAACTTATTTATTAAAATAATTATACAATTTTTATAAATATTTAATATTTTTTCTTAAAAATTCTACTCTAAAAAACTATACTAAATAAATCCTAATTCAAGGCGCTAGTTTTTAACCTGTATGGGGGCCAAACTGTCACAATCCTAAATTTGTATTGGCTAAATTATAAAAATATTATCTTACAGAGTTCAAATTTAATATTACATATATTTTTTAAAAGAAATTTGAGGGCTTGCGGGATCAAACCCCTGCAGAGTATTCGACAAGTAAAAATTTTATATAAGCAAAAAATTTACCATAAATTTTAAAAAAATTTTGATTAAGTTTATTATAACCTAAATTATTATTAAAAATTATTTAAGAATATGATAATAAGTTATATTTACAATCAAAACATAATTATCATCCAAATTATAACTAAAATTAGCTAAGAATATGCATTAAATTATAATTATTTATAAAAATGTTTGCAACTACTAAATAACATTGTATTCTTTTTTTTTTCAAAATTAATAATTTTGAATCAAATATTTGATGATCTTGCATTCATTTTTATTTTAGAACATTTTCACGATTCGATTACATTTTTTTTAACCAAATTCCCTCTTATATGAATGTGAAGAATTCTACATCCAATCTCAGAACTTGAATCCATGCTGACTTTATTTACAAAACAAGCACCTTTAACTATTCTCATTCTCTTTTTATTTTCTTCGCAATAAAAAAAAAAAAAAGTAAATTTTAAAAAAAATACAATCATTTGATGATTACAACAGAATTTTTCCTAAATCATGGGTCATAAATGGAAACGTAAAATGTTTCCATCACAACCTATTTACGTGTAAATAAAACAAAAATTAAAAAATATATATTTATAATATAATATCTAAGAAAAAGGAAAAAAAGTGACCTTTTATACGTGTCAACGTGCCGACCCATTTATATTAAAAATAAAAAAGGATATTTAATTGACTACTTGTTAATCCTTTTAAGATTTTTTAATAATATAATTTTCTTCAGCCAATCAGAATATAACACGAGTAAAGAAAAAAGATACACACCAGCTTTTTGTCTCGTGCACGTGTCAATATCAGCGAAGATCTCCATCGAAGCAAGGAAGAAACTCAACCACTAGTAGCAGATTCTTTCGGGTTTTCAGAAGATGCTTCGCAAGTGTAGTGCGTTCGATATGTGTTGATATGCTATTGGCTTTAACGACGATTAGAGTGGGTCGCGACTTGGTGTTTAATACGAATGACTATGAGCGGATAGTCTCTTTTTTAAATCGCTTTACATTTTGGTGATGGGACCTACGTAGCACTGTATCTAACGTGGTCGATGTCTGGGTCCTATGTCACGTGAGGTTTTGAGGTTAGATGATGACGTGGAGATCCAGTGGACTTAGCACAATAATAACATATCTTATTTTCTCAATTTCTCCGTCCGATCAATAAATAATCGGCGAAAAATCGCAAAAAAAGAGGAAATGTCTTTGTTAGCCTCCATGAATTCCAAAGAAAATGTCTTGTTGTCACTTGCTGTTCTTTTTATAAACAAGGAAGATATTCCCTTACTAATTCTTAAAAAAGGTTTAATAGAATTCATTTTTTTATTTTTAATTATTTATTATAATTTTGTCATTTTTCTAGATTTCTTTCTTTGTATTCTTTATTATATTATGTTAAGATTTTTAAAGAGGTTTGAAATTTGAATAAGAAAAATTTATATTTATTTGATGTATATAATAATAATAAAAAGAAAATACATAAAGATTTTATTGACTAAAGTTGATATATATCAATTTTCAAATGGTTTAGGGTATGATGAGTAATTGCACCAACATGTACATGGCCAGAGAAAAAGATAGTCACAAGACTACAAACGGAAGCAAAGGGCCAACTCAAATTCTCATCCACAAATAAACCAAAAAGGAAAAAAGGAAAAGGAAAATCTTTAAAGCAAAACCATGGTAAAAATAATAAAAATATATTTAAAATTAAAATTAAAACTAAAAATAATATCTATCTATATATATGAACTAATATACTTTTTAACCATTGTAATTTAAGGCATTTTCATAGTGTTAAATAAATTTACTGAATAGCTTTAAAATAAATAATAATATATATAAATAAAAAATATTATTATTATATATATAAATTCAATTATATAAATTAATATAATATCATTATAATATATTTATATATAATCAGATAAAAAATTATAAAATAAAAAGATAAATTACGTATTAATAATATTAATGTCCTATATCAATTGACACGTCAGTCGATGTGCGTAACATTATCCGCATTTTCAAAAATGTTGGCGATTATATGAAGGAGAATCGAGTAAATCTAATCTCTGCCCCGTAGCCGAGGAAAAGAAAAAGGAAAAGTAAAATTTGCTGACTCGGATATGGAAAGACAAAAGAAAAAATGGAAAAGGGAGAAGAATCAGAAGATATCTTTAAGGCCACAAAGGAAATTTGTGGCTGAGAATTTCTCTCGATGATGACGTGGCAATCCCCACCTGCTGAACGGGATAAAAAACGTAGAATCCAATCCAACGGACTACAAAAAAAATTGTACAAAACGAAAAAACATTACAAAAACACAACTTCAATCGACACACATATCGTGTCAGATCTCTTAGTCTCTGCCTTACAATACAAGAACAACGCTACTTTCTTTTCTCTCTCTAGAAAGTTTTTATTTTCTGGGTTTGTTTTGTTTTCAGTTTTATCTGTTTTCCTTCCGGTTTCTGTTGTTTTCTTTATCCTCTGAAATGGTAGAGCCGAAAGACCAGGGGATCAAACTCTTTGGGAGGACGATACCTTTGCGGGAGGTGATACCAACAGCAAAGGGGGATACCGGGGATGAAAGAATCGATCAGGATCGAACTTGTTCTGCAAATTCTTCACTGGAAGAAGATAAGAGCAGAGATGGAGAAGAAAGAGAATCGGAGAAGGTATGTGATTTGGTGTGAAAAAAATTGAATTTTGAGGATGACCCAGTGTTTTATGGTGCAAATTATTTATGGGTCGATCGGCTTGGTTTTCCGATGGTGGATTGATTTATTGGATTTTGGGTTCATTTTGTAATTCAGGACCTTGTTTAATGGTATTGGTTAGTTTGGTCAAGGTTTGCAGTTTGACAGTCCAGGGTAGAAATGAGTATCTTGGGATTGGCTTGGCTTTCTTGAGATAGTTTAGGTTTTGGGGGTTGCTACTAGTTCTCTCTCTCTCTCTCTCTCTCTCTCTCTCTCTCTCTCTCTCTCTCTGAGCATAATCAGTGGAATCAGAGTACTTATGGCCAAATCATGTTTGAATTTTTGTCGAGAAATTTTCAGTAACTTTTTCAACCGTTGATTTCATATGAGAACTTATTTCTTCTTTTATTTTTTTCTGTTTGTCTTGAAGAAGGTTGAATTTGCCATCAAAATTTAAAATTTTGGGGTTAAGTTCTGCAGCAGAAGTTTCCTAATTTAGTATTCGGGGTTAACTTTGATTTTATTTCTACTATGGGTTTTGATTTTTGAATTTGATGTTATAGAAACTTTTTATATAGTTTGAGCTGGTTTACTGGACTTTTTATGGATGATTACATAATATTATCTCCACAGATTCTCACTGGGAGTCAGATTTATCCTCCTTAGTTCCTATTGCATATGCAAATGCTATTTTTAAGCTGTTTAACGGACAAAATTATCTGTTAATCTGTTATGTGTGATAAACTAGTATGGCTCTGGGATTTGGGTTGAATTGAGTCAATCTTCAAGACATGAAAGTGAAGAAATTGCTGTCAGTCTGCATTTTGTCTGTTACCCATCAGTTTTCTCAAGAAAGTGTTTTGCTTGCTAAGCATAAAGTTATTTTTTTATCATTGTTTTTCTGCTTCTTAAGAATCTGGTTTCGATGCTTCTCTTACTGAATATAAAACTATGATAAACGCAGGACATGTCAGAAGAGAAACCTTCTGAGACTAAAAAGGAAGATGGAACCCCACAAGCGAACTCTGAAGAGTCTTCAAATCCAGATTCAACCTTGGGGATAAGTGAGAATCCTAAAACACAATCTGTTGAGAAGGAGAGCACGGCAGTAAAAACTTCAAAGGCGGAAAAAGAGCATAGTGAGCAGAGTACTTCACAAGGAAAGACCTTGAAGAAACCTGACAAGATTCTTCCTTGCCCTCGTTGTAACAGTATGGACACTAAATTCTGCTACTACAACAATTACAATGTAAACCAACCACGCTACTTCTGCAAGAATTGCCAAAGATACTGGACAAATGGTGGGACAATGCGAAATGTACCTGTAGGTGCTGGCCGCCGAAAGAACAAGAACTCATCTTCTCACTACCGTCACATAACTGTCTCCGAAGCTCTCCAAGATGTTCAAGCTGATGTTCCAAATGGAATCCACCATCCTGCATTGAAAACCAATGGTACCGTTCTCACTTTTGGCTCAGATGCACCTCTTTGTGAGTCAATGGCTTCTGTTCTGAATATTGCTAACAAAACTATGAGAAATTGCACAAGAAATGGGTTTAATAAAGCTGAAGAATTAAGAATTCAATTAACTTATCGAGGTGGAGGAAATGGGGATAATCATTCAAATGAATCCTTAGAGACAGTTCCAAATTCAATGGATGAGGCGGGCAAAAATGCAACACTAGAACCGGCTATGCAGAATTGTCAAGGCTTCCCACCACAGGTACCTTACTTTCCTGGGACTCCATGGCCATACGCATGGAATTCATCTCAGTGGACCTCTCCAGTTCCCCCACCGGCATTCTGTCCTCCGGGCTTTCCTATGCCATTCTACCCTGCAGCCGCTTACTGGAGTTGTAGTGTGCCAGGTACTTGGAACATACCATGGATTCCTCATCCACCTTCTCCAAAAACCCCAAACACAGGTCCCAACTCTCCAACTTTGGGGAAGCATTCAAGGGATGAGAATGTGGTAAAACCAAGCAATTCTAGTGAAGAGGAGTTACAAAAAGCCTATAATGCTGAAAGATGCCTCTGGATTCCAAAAACATTGAGGATCGATGATCCAGGAGATGCTGCAAAGAGCTCTATATGGACAACACTAGGAATTAAGAATGATAAGGCTGATTCCGTTGGTAAGGGAGGACTCTTTAAAGCATTCCAACCAAAGGCCGATGAAAAAAATCATGTGGCTGAAGCTTCTCCGGTCTTACAAGCCAATCCGGCAGCATTATCTAGGTCACTCAATTTTCAGGAGAGTTCGTAATTAGGTAGGTTATGGGCCTGTAATTGCTTGGGGAGGCGCAAACGTTTTGGTGGTGTTCAACTGATCCATGCAAGTCACAAATCTTTTTTATTTTTGCACACAACCAACATCGTACCCATTCACCATCGTCATTTGTAAAATGAACTCTTAAAGTAGTTAGGCTGAGAGGAACATGACAGGGTATATTCCTTTCATATCTTCTTTGGAGAAGAGAGCTTAGCCGAAGTGGCAACTGATTTTTTTTTTTCCCTCAGTTTCTTTTTGGTGCCAGTACAACCAGGTACTTTTTAGTATTCAGTCAAATGGTTTGCGAGTTCATGTACATATTTATATGTAAAATAGTGATACCTAGACCAGAGTGAGTTTGTGTACCATAAATCCCACCTGTACTAAAATAAATTTGGGAATCAAGTTCAATTTCTTGTCATTTGTACTTTCAGTTTTCTGGTACCTTCTGTACTTTCCCGCTTGCTGATGAATGACTGGAAACGCCTCAATTCCGTAGAATTGGTATACGAATTCAATGTCAAATGTTTTGAGATATTACCCATCATCGACCGTAACAAAAAATGAAACTTTTCATCAGAGTATGCAACAATGTCAATTGATAGAATTGAAGATTGTTTTTGTCTATTTCTGAGAAGAAATCCAATGTAGTTAAACCAAATTGAATGAAGCCAAAGAAGTGAATGCAGCACACCTAACAGTTTTGCATTTGTAAGTACATATGGATGGGAGTTTGAAATTGTTCGAGAGAGACGAATGGGAGGCCGCCAGATGAAATGACGAGAAAAGTTGCAGGTAGGCCCCTGCTTTTCTGATAGACTTAAATTCTAATTAACAAAAGGTCAAGTCTCTTTCTCTTTCACACCGTCGAATCAAAAGGTAGAAAAAGCTGATTAACTGAAACTTTCCTTTCTTTTATTTCCTCTTTTTTCTGGTGAATGCAGCAAAATCAAGCGAATAAGAATCACCATATCCTTGTGTCTGAATTTATCTTCTCTTAGTGTTTTAACGAGGAAAAATTTAGTGAGCTGACAAGTAATACTCTCACAAAATGTTAGTCTTTCCCGTCTTTTACAACATAAATAATTTTAAATCTATATGCACGACTTAAATGGTTAGGTCCCTGACTGGATCACAATGAATATGTCTGCCTCAAAATTGATGCGCACCCAACAGTTTTAAGGCCAGTAAGAGATATTTTATGTTGTTATTGGCTCTAAGTTTGGTCCCTCTTTTTGTGAGCCATGGACTGTTTTAGATATGGGACCCAAAGCATGTGATGATATGAACCTTCTCAGGCCTTCTCTTTGGCTTACTTTTCTCTCCTTTTCCTTTGTGTCCTCTTGCCCATGTGGGAAGGAAATCTCAAATCTCTTGATTGTTTTTTCACCATGCTTCTTGCTAAATGTGCGACACCCGATTTGGATATTGTGAAAATTTTCTTTCAAGGTCGGCATTGTTGAATTGCAGCCACTCATTTGATATCAACTAATAAATTCATGACTTTGACTCTCATTGATGGCATTTGGTTTAAAACCTTAACCTCTCACCAAGGCAATGTAACTACTATTAATTGGATAATGCATATTGGTCGGTAGCTGCAATATTTTTTGATAGCTCAAATTTATGCAAGGATGGGGCAACATAATTTTAGCTACTAGCTAGTCTCGATATTGCATCATTGGGCCTACTTTAGTTTCTTACATGATAGTTAAAGTGTGTCAATCAAGATTTAAAATTTAAGATTTTAAAGACAATATATAAGATGATGAGATGTCAAAATTTCATATAACTTGATTAAGAAGTGTCAAAGGAAGTGTATCCTGTTGATCAGGTTTGGAGGTTTTGTATTTGTACTAGACTCATGTCATATCTATTTTTTCAAAGGTCAGTTTGATATTACCCATTATGAGTGCATTAAATTCATATTAAATTTTGAACTTTCTTTGCTTTTAGATTTCTTACTTCTTTTTAGAATTTTTTTAATTAGTTAAAATTATCAAAATATCATTAAACATAATTTTTATGCAATTACTATGATACGTATTGTTGCTTTTTTTTTTAATTTATTTAAAAATATTTTAATAAATTATTTGTGTTTTTATGTTGATCTATGTGTTATCTTAATACATTTTTTTTTTATTTAAAATGTGAGTTCACCGTAAGTTTATATGAATTTTCATGTAACGCTGACTTCAGTCTTATTTGATATTTATGAAAGAAAGCTTTATTCGATAAATAATATATATAAAATTATCATATCACTTCCATCTTATCTTATCCATTGCAAAAAACACCATAAATTTTCTTTTTTCATTTTCTATTAAAACTTTCTTCATAATTTGCCTAACTTGTAACTCAAATAGAGTGTCTTTCTCTACAAAGTACAACTCTACATAAATCATATTGATTGGTGAAGAATGCCAAATCAGCCCCCATCTTCCAATTATATACTTCCAATTATATATTAATTTTCTAGTTTATAAGTCACTAAAGGCTTTACATTATTCAAACTAGAGACAGAAGCATTACTAATCCAGCAACCCAAATCATATCATTAAAAAAAAAAAAAAAACTATTTTCCCATTCACGCCCATTGTTGCTTGCTGCCTAAAACAAGTGGAAAGTCTCCATCTTAACCATTTACAAGAAAGATTATTGGGGGATAAAACGTAGAAAGCTTCTTCCCACTTTGCCTAAAAAGCAAGACTTAGCAACATTGAAACATTCCCTCAACTTGCTACTATCTTTTAGTGGGAGAAGACCTAACTTTGTTAGTTGTTATCATGGAAAGATATACATGCTTTTGGGGGGTGTGCGTTTATTTTATTTTATTTTTTTTTGATTCCCCAAAAGGTAGATCAACTTGGAATTAATTTATTGAAAATTATTATGTTTAACGAATGTGTAAACCAAAATCTCTTTTTAAATTGAGTTTTCGAAAAGATAATTTAATTAATTTTGAATTTTAATATATTTAAAATGAAATTATTTTGATATTGAAGTATTAACTTATAAAAGTAAATAATTTCAAATATATCCTATTAATAATGTTATATTATATAAATTTTTACATACAAACTAATATGATAAATTTTAAATTCATTTCCATCTGACTAAACTCTTGTGGATAAGAGTTTCCATTTTTATTTATGGTTTTAATAAGCTTAAATTAATAATTAATTAAGAAGAATGAAAAGTCTTTTAAAATTATTATACTTTCCATTAGTTTTAATAGTCACATGACTGGCATTCATGGAGTTTCATGTGCGTAGTGAAGCAATTTTAGATCAATCCTTAATTAATTAATTAATTTATTATTATTATTGTGATCCTTTGATCAATTTTATTTTTTTTTGAAAAAAGACTATAAAGGAAAAGTAAATGGGCCATTTGAATACTTGGAAATAATTATTAGCATGCGTAATGAATTTTCATGATGGAAGGTTTACATTTTGCTTTATCATCTCATTCATTTCCACCATTCTTGAAATTATAATAACAAGTTAACAACAACAACAACAATAATAATTTTCACATTATCATATTAAAAGATCAATATTATAAATATTAATTAATTCTCCGATAAAAACAAAGCTAAAATTAGCAATTTTGGAGGTTAAAATAATAAAATTAGGAGACTAACGTTTATAAAAATGTGAGTATATGATTGATATATAGATTAAGAAATGTTATATCATATGATAATATAACTACGGCCAACATGAAACTACAATTTATTAAAAATTTAAAATTTTCTTTATATGTAAAGAAGTTTTAAGAAAAAAAAAAAAAAGGAATTGAGTTGACATTTGATAAAATATTAAAAATAGATACCGTTGTGGGAGCCGAGTCCTTGCTAGGTTTAAGAATAAAAATAAACAAGTCTAACTTTCAAAGTTTCTCAAATGTTATAGAAATTGTATATAATTTTTTTTTTTTAATTTTAGAACAAAAAGAAAATAATTTTTAAAACAATCAAATTTACAAAATATATATTTTATTTCTCCAATAATACTATCTCATATTAAATTTTTTATAAAATTTATTTAGATTGTTTAATTCTCCTTTAAAAAACACTGACCACACGCTTTGGTGCCCGGCTACCTACTTGCAAAATGTTGAGAAAATAAAAATCGTAGTAACACTAAAAATGATCTTAAAACATGATTATACGATTCTGTCACATTGACATCACTGAAAAATTAGTTCAAATGGCTGATAAAAAAACATTGTTTTTTTGGCAACAACGGAAGCAGTTTTCACTTTCCACGTTCCGGGCTTTGGAAAAATTCAATATAAATTACATTTTCGAGCAGCCCACTTTATGTTACACACAGAATAAATTTTCTAATTTCTTTCTTATTTAAACAAATTT
The DNA here is from genome assembly GCA_035221805.1 of Trichilia hirta. NCBI lineage: Eukaryota > Viridiplantae > Streptophyta > Magnoliopsida > Sapindales > Meliaceae > Trichilia > Trichilia hirta. The sequence continues at coordinate 1,323,510 of JAWDEX010000022.1, forward strand.
ATCGAGTTTGTATACAGAGCGCACCACCACCAAATAAGCATTAAAATCTCTTCATTGGATCTGAGCCGCCAAGAAAGCCAAAAGCAGAATCTGTATGTTGTTTGTTATTGCCAATCTTTTCGATCAGCTCATATAAAAACAGACAAAACTCTACCCATTTGCCGGAATTTTGCAAGAAATAATGGATCGGTTTTGTTTCTTCAAAGTGCTTCTAGTTTTAATGCTTCTGGTGTTCTCCTTCTCCCCTGGTATAGGACTACTATAATTACTAGAGTCTTGCTTTCGTTTTACTTACGGACAGTATTCTTAATTTATTCTGGCAGTTAACTCGTTTCTTCTTTCAATTTTCAGGATTCGGTATACAACTTATTGAGAATACTGTTGAGGTTCAAGATTTCAAAGTTCATATCCAGGTTTTTCTTGTTTTGTTTTCTTAGCTTTCATTTTTTTTATATACAAATTTCCAGCGCATAAAATAATATTGTTTTGTTTATAATATTTCAGGAAGCTGGAGCAGAACCAAGGGAGATGATTGAACTGATGGATTATAAAGAAACTGGACCAAACACAAACACAAAATCTGGATTTCCAATAAGCCCTCCTCCACAACGCTAAGCTAATTAAGAAGATTATTGTTGTTGATTTTCTGCTTTTCCTTTTCCCTTTTTTTTTTTTTTTTTTTGTGTGTAACATTGTGGATTTGGGAAGCACTGAAATTCTGTATTATTATGTTAGTTTTGTGTTCTTTAATTTCTAGATTTTAATCTGTTAAGAATAAGTTGAAAGTCGTATAATTTCTCAATTGTATTCAAATGAGTTGCATGCTATGAAAAAAATAAGCTCATGCTGTTATTTTTATGAACTATAAATTGTGTCAGTTGTATTCTTCAAGATTTTTAGATAATTTCATTATGAATTGAATGAAATATTGAAGAAGAGCGCATTGTGTAGACGTTATTCTGCAATTGTATTGTATATGGATAGAATTTTGTAAATAATAAATTTGAGAGAAAAAAGATTTAAATTTTTTCTCTTTTACCCTACAAATTATTAGAATTTTCTTGAAGTCTATGGTTTATAAGAACATCGGGTATTTATATCCTTCTAATAATAACCTATTAGACTAATTAGAATGGGAAAAAACGGAACAAATCCATTAGTTTTGCTCAATTTTAGAATTTTTTATTAAATTTGGCTCCAATCTTAAAATTAAAAATTTTTGTTTGATTTTTGGTTTGAATTGTAAAAATCAGAAACTAAATTGAAATTGGTAAAATTTTAAAATTTTGTCTTGATACCAGCATACTCATATTCATAATTATTCAAATCAGAAACTAAATTGAACTTGGTAAAATTTTAAAATTTTGTCTTGATACCAGCATATTCATATTCATAATTATTCTAAGTATTTACATAAAATTTTTTATTTGTTGTAACTTGGATTAAAACTAAAAAATCGAATTAAACCAATTGGTTTGATGTGGTTCTATACATTGGCTCAATTTGGTTAGATTTTATATTCATAATAATTAAATTCTCCAAATTATTATAAGTGCGATCAAAATCTATTCTTATGCATTGCATTAAGTTGTAACACATTGATAATTTGCATGAGAGATCGTTCGAGGGAGAGAAGAGATTGCATTGATAATTTGGATAAGAGATTAACGATGTTAATTTTAACCTCATTATCTTTTCTAGGAGAGAAGAGATTGGCTTACTTTTTTTATAGACTTGAGTCAAATTATGGATTTTGTGTACTTGTAATGGTGTCCCAAAAGCACGTTCTTGTTTCAATGGGTTTAATGGGCTACTTTGGATTAGTTGGCCCATAAAGTCGGCCTGGATTCCCCATTTATTCAGATAGAATAATCACTAATGGGCTTCCAATGACTATTCCTTATCCAATTTTGATGACTTTCACCAATACCAAAATCTAAATCCATGATTGCTGCACTAGCCAATACAAAATTGACAAATTTTATAAATAACAATTAATTTTCAATGCTTCCATGAAGTTTCCGTTTTGCATCACCTTCCACCATTAAATTACACCTAACCAAGCTTTTCTTCTAATAATTTTTTGTTTAGCGTCCCAATGATGATTAATTATCATCATGTGCAATTATTAATGATAATTTTAAAAAAATAAATTTATAGTGTGAATGTTAGATGGGATTTGGGACGTTTAGTAAGATGGATAAAATGGATGATCATATCGACCTAATGTATTGTGTGTAATTCAAAATGACTAGTCAATGATACCAATACAATTAGATAAACATAATGGTTTGATCATGTTAGGCTATTAATTTAAAATATATTAATCGGATCTCATATAAATTATATGTTAGTAATTTCTATGTTTTTACTTAATGTTAAAAATAATACAATTAAAATAACTAAAGATTGAACATATTTGGGATATTGACATTATATTAAACTTTTTTTTCTAGAAAAATTATACAGAAATATGATATATCTCGAATTAAATATATATATATATATATATATTTTTTTAACTAAAAATCTCCTATTCAAACACAAACGTGTAACTCAATTGAAGGTTATTCTTTAATAAGAAAAAGAGAAGACCACCAAAAATTTCCATTTTAATTATCATCTAATGCACTCAATCCCCTCCTTTCACGTCCAAATTCTGCCAAAACGTGCAAGAAGAGAATGGAAAATTTCCATTCCAAAGGGTCCACGAAGACTACAAAAAATTCCAAAGCATTTACAACCGCAATACAAAAGAGATGCCCCCAATTGACCAAACTCTCTTTCATTAAAAGCATGTAATGGAATAATGGGGCAGAACAATAATCTCACTTCCAAGAAACTTACATGAACGACAGTCATCATTGCGGCCAAAACTAGTCAACTCGGTGGAAGGGAATTATTGCTGAGGCCCTGTTTTTTTTTTTTTTTCATGTTTCTCATAGGAGAACAAAGTTTATACATTTATGTTAAATATGTCCTTAACCCTAATTCCGATTAATGGAACAAATGGTTTTCATTAGATTAGATTTTGATCATCCTGAAGTTAGAGAATAAAACTTAACACTAAAAATTGATACTAATTAATTTAATTAATAAAAATTTTCAAATAATAAATAATATTAGAGATTTAGAGTTTAATTTCTGTTCATATTATATTTAGAATCCACAGTACAAGAAATTTCAGATTTAGATGTTGCTTGCATAAGGGGTATGATGGAATTTACTTAACCCTTTTATTATACTGAAAAATGATAAAAGAAAATAAACAACAGTAACAAGGTGTTTTTCTAATTTGAATAAGGATTTGGGACCTTTTTCAAATAAATAAACAACTATCATTTTATTGCCAAGACATAAAACATTTGAGGACTTAGATGATAAGAACCCCAAAGGGAAAACATGCAGGTTCTGAGCAACTCCCATCCAAATCCAAGAATAATGAGACAAAAGAAGAGGTAGGCGAGCCTTGGTATGCTCCTATTCCCATAAGGCAAGGGCAGAGAAATTTCCTCTTTTGAACAGAAAGTGATCAATTCTTCTCTATGAATTTTCCATGCAGCCTAGTGGCCATCTCCTGGAAAGCTGACTGCTTTGATGTCTTCAAAGCCAAGACTGAATCACGTATGCTATATAAATTGGACAACCTAATATCCTTCCCCACATAAATCCATGTAAGGAATTTCTTCCTTCTACACTTTACAAAGAACATCAAGCTAATAGGAATTAACACAAGGGTTGATGGATTTTGGCTGTTTGTCCTATCTCATCGGAATGGAGGAATCATCAGCACACAAGAACCAACATCCCTCACTAATCTTTGCAATTATTCATGCTGTATTAATTCATGTTTTGTTTGATAAATTTCTGACATGGGTCCAAGGGTTTAACAGTTTTTTCTCAAGCTTTTGGTCTGTTTTCCAATCCCAACTTGAGTATACCAAGTCAGGGAATTGGGAGAAGAAGAGCCAGAATGTTGAGTTGTGCAGCAAACAAAGACAATCTAGCTTCCAAGAAAAGAAAGATGATGGGAGTATCTCCAGGGAAGAAGTGGAGATGATCATGGAAAGATTGACACTTTTTTGCAGCCCAGAAGGTGAGGAGCTTCCAAGGAAGTTGAATCCCAGTGAGCTTTCGCGGCTGTTTGAAGAGAAGGAGCCAAGTTTGGAGGAGGTGAAAGAAACTTTTGATGTGTTTGATCAGGACAAAGATGGTTTTATTGACGCCCTGGAGTTGCAGAGAGTTCTTCTTATTTTGGGCTTAAAAGAGGGATTGGAGCTCGAGAATTGCACAAAAATGATCGGAACATTTGATGAAAATGGAGATGGAAGGATAGATTTTAAGGAATTTGTAAAATTTATGGGGAGCAGCTTTGTTGAATCATAATTCATCGTCTAATATTAACAAAAACAGAACTCGACATTCAACATATTCTTTTTCAGTTTCAATATATTTATTTTTCTCATTTTCCTCTTTATTTGCAGTATCAATTTCTATGTAACTTCTATTAAGACTCTACATTTCAGAAATAATTCCTGTATTATGTAATCATTGTTGAAAATGGTTTTAAGTATCATGATTTTGACAATTTGATCAACCAAAATGCTGATAAAAAATCAATGGTTAGATGCATTCAAATATGACACTCTCATCAACATTTGAAAAGTAATTGGCAGAAATCAGATTAAGACAACTACCATATGAACAAAAACAAGAAATGAAATCATGGAGAGAATTTATGAAGAACTGGAAAAATAATCTATCAATTTATTGCAATCAGTAGCTTCTTTAACAACTGATATCACAAATGAACCATAGAGAAAACTTAATAGACGCGCAAGGTATAACTTAATAATATAGGTCAAGCATAATTGTAGCTTTCACACTGCTGCGCCCTTACAATTTCTTGCAGCCTCCCTACAGTTGATGGTCATTGTCTATTTCCCTTTGGAGTGGAATGACACAGAGAAGTTTCCCTACCAGTTGAAGCCTCCCTGCTATTAATAATTTCACCGTAGTCATCCTTTTTATCCCCCGTTGTGATTGGTACAGAGAACGGGAATATGGAGAAGTGGAAACTGAAGAAGGTTTGGCAGCTTAAAGAATTCTGTGGCTGTACCAATATCATTTGTTGTCTGGAGAGTGAGGTATATGGTGTTGCAGCCCATCGTGAACGATTTGGCCTTGCCCATCCAACATTGGTGATCATAGTGTTCAACATGATCTCCTTTGAACATGGTGTTTCCATTTGGCTTCTGCTAATCCATTCATGGGTTGAAGTTGCACTGGCACCATGGTAAGGAACTCCTCAACCTTAGGTGGGCTATCATGAGATAGACTTGAAGACATAAGCATTTATCCTCAACATGTCCATGACGATTCAGCAACTTGACCTTCATATGAGAGCTATGCTTGCATTCAGTGATGAAAGGTGAATGAACCTGACGTTGCACAAGAGTTTCAGTTTTAGTAATGCAGGTCTCTGTAGTATAGCCATGATTGAACACAATTGGATGTCTCCTCCCCTTAGCATCAACAACAGCTGGCTTGCAGACGTGATAAGAGGCAAAGGTTTTTTAGCTCCAGGTACCCTCTGGGAAGCTAAGTAGCCTCTCTATGCATAGCCATATTGAATTACAGTGTCTTTTTAACAATCCAAAATGAATCATCAATTCAAAGGCCATCAATTTGCACTAGAACTCAGGCTGTGGTTGTAGCAGTGCAATTGGGTGAATCCGGTCCATATAGCCTGATGCTGGAAGTTTATGAACAGAAACGAAGTATTCCCTGCATAGTCTGTTCCTGACCAAAATGAAAGTTGAATTAGAAGTAAAAATCTCAGATTCCGTTTCTTGAGCATCTCAATATCAGAAAAAAAAAAAGGCCGCCTCATTTGAGCTGCTTACATAATATTGGGAGGGCATCACCAGTAATATGCTTCTAGAATATGAATCTATGCTAGCAAGAATTTCTTTGTGACATTCAATCTTTTATCATTTGACTGAAATAGCCGCTAAAGCATCACCAGTAATCTGTACAAGAGCAGCACCCATCTCGAAAACGATGGAAGCGGCTGGCATCTCTAACAATTATATGCCTTTTTGTTAGCATTGAAATAAGTTTAACAGCAGAATGACAGTCATCACACATCCTAAGATTCTTAATTATGTAAATAGGTGCTTCAGGAGGTGTTTTCATAAGACCATACACTATGGCCAACTTCTCACTGTGATAGCTAAGATAGTCTTCTTTCTGTTCATCCTCCACATCATGAAGTACAGCAGTAACATCCGGTACATACCCTAATGGCTTAATCTTAGCCAACAGTTCTCTTACCTTCTCATATATCTGACTAGATTCTGGGTGATTGCCGCCCTCAGATACAAAAACATGGATAATATTCCTTATCTCAATCCAACTTGATCCGGGTTCCTTCTTTATGTTCCGTACCCTCATCAATTTCCGAATCTTTGACACTCCATCCCATCTTTTTTCCTTAGCGTAAATATTAGACAACAAAGTATATGTTCCCACATCATGGGGGTCCATCTCTAAGATAAATTCTGCAATCCGCTTTCCAAAACCATAATTTTGATGGACACAAGAAGCATTGAGCAAAGTACGCCATGCCACAACATCCCATTTGACTGGAGCAGACCTCATAAAATTTTTGGCCTCATCAAGTAGACCTGCCTTGCTCAGAAGTCCAACAATGCATGTATAGTGCTCCAGACCAGGTTTGACACCAAACTGTTTCATAAGTTGATTCAAAAAGTAGAAGCCCTCTTGCATTAGACCCAAATGGCCACAAGCAGAGAGAACCCCAACAAAAGTTACATGGTTAGGACATTCTTCTGCAGCCAACATGTCTTGAAACGTAATCAGAGCTTCCCTACCAAGTCCGTGAAGTGAATACCCGCATATTATTACATTCCAAGTAATGGTGTCTCGATATATCATACTAGAGAATACTTTATGAGCTGCTTCAATGTTGCCACCCTTTGCATACATATTGATCAAAGCATTGCCAACACTAATATGCTCTCTAAAACCAGACTTTTCTGTCCGTGCATGTAACAGATTTCCATATCTTAGCGCAGACAATGCTGCAGTAGAATTCAGCAAGACAGCAAAAGTAAATTCATTGGGAGGAATTTCTTCACCTTCCATTCTAAGAAAAAAACTCAATGCCTCCTCATGGTTCCCATTTTGGAAGCAAGCAGCAATTATTGCGGTCCATAACACGACATTTCTAGTTTTCAAACCATTAAAAAGCTTCTTAGCGCTTGAAATGTTCCCACATTTTCCATACATGTTAATCATTGCGCTATTAATAAAGACATCATGTTCAACATCACTCTTCAACATCCGTCCATGAACTTGCAAACCCAATTTCAGATCTTTAAGACAAGCACAGAGACTGAAAGCATTAACATAAGTATCACTATCCCACCTCACGCACTGACCAACCATCTTACACAAAACCTCAACCCCTTCCTGTAAACACTCGTGTTCTATAAGCCCATTTAAAACTGAATTATACTCAAAAACATCATATCCTGGCAATGAATTCAACACCCGCATAGTCATTTCCACATCTAAACACTTTGCATACAAATCAACAATCGCGTTCCTCACATACTGATGAAATACCAATCCAGACTTCAACACATACCCATGATACTGCCTACCCTCTTCAACTCTACCACTTCTTGAACAAGATAAAAGAACAATGGAAAATACATATTCATTCGGTCTCACATTATCCCCAATAACCATATTCTTAAACAGTTTCAGATTTTCCAAAAACAACCCGTTATGCAAATAACACGTCATTAACGCAGTATAAGATACTACATTTCGACGGTGCATACTATCAAACAATCTGCGCGCAAACGAAATTTGGTCACATTTCGCATAGTAGTTGATCAAAGAGTTTGTTCGAACTATGTTTTCGTGCTCCGGGAATTCAGTGGTTATGATATAATGGGCATGGATTGTTTTGCCCAGTTTTAGGTCGTTTGAATCAGCTGAGACTTTTAAGAGTTCAACAGTGTCTTCAAGAGTAGGAAGCGATTGATACTGTTTGAAAAGAATTGGCGCACACTTCACAGCCGTGTGTGGGCGGTGCGCTCGCGGTTTCAGGGCGAGCATTGCTTTGTTACATTTCATAAGCCACGGTCATTTGCAGTGTTTTCTGAAGGGGCCTTACTGATAGAAATCAAGTGTGTAATTGGAAATGCAAGCCATTTGCTTAACGGTATATTTTAGTACAGGGATCTAAATGAAACAATTTTTGAACTTATATATTTATTATTGTTAAACTGAACATTCGGGACCCAAAAGTTATTACGTAATTTATTACCCAATAAAAATGACATCGTTTAGAAAGTCTATTTAAGATCGGGTTAATGACATTTACCCCTGTAGTTTCATATTATTACACATAATATCCAATAACTTTTAGGTTGGCCAAATATCCATTATACTTTTCAAACATTGACAGATACACCCTAAATATAGCTTCCGTCAATATTATGTTAAGTGATTGAGGGCAAATACGTAACTTCATTTGTCATCGCTCCCATTCAACCCTCACTAGTGCTTGACTCGCAAAAGAAAACGAACGAAAAAAAATAAGGGAATTCATTAAAAATAACCACCGTTTAAATTTGAATTTAAAAATATTTAATGTTTAAAATTTTAATTAATAATAATTCATATTATTATTTATAAGATAAAATTATTTTCATATTATATTTTTATTGACTAAAATATTTTTAAACGTTAAATTTTCTCAAATTAGCTAAATTTTAAAATAACTTTTAACTTTATGTTTTGACTAACGCCGACTATTATCTCAGTAGATATCACCATCGAGCAAAATTTTGACAATTAAATTAAAGTATATTTTTATTCACTGTTGTATATAGATTGTGTCTAAAAGTAAATTGTTATGGATAATTATAAATAGGTTGAATTAAGTTGTTGACGATTTTATAAATTTTTAGTATTTTTGATTAATGTTAGAGGAACATTATGATAATAATTTATTGAAATGTTGTGCGGAAATAAAGCGAGAAATGTCTGAATTGTTGATTTAAAGTTATAATTTAAAAATAAAAAATAAAAAATAAAAATTGCAAGATTTTGTGGTTTACCCTTGAAAGTGTTTAAGCACACCTTCGAGGAAAAGTACTTAGAAGTGTGGTTGAACATTTTTTAGGGTAATAACCACACTTCCGAGGGTATTATTACTCTCGTAAGTATTCAACCACACTTCCAAGAGCTTTTCCTCAGAAGTGTTTATTCTTCTACCCTTAAAAGTGTGAACACTTTTGAGGATAAAAAAATAAAAAAAAAATTAAAAATTCAAATAAAATAGCGATTTTTATATTAGTACCTAGAATCTACTTAATTTATGTTATAATAGATAATTTATGTTAGATTAATTAATGTAAAAATATTTAATAATATTTGTAGATTATAAAGAAATATGTGAGATTATTTAAATATAACTAAATTGCTTATATATACGTGTAATTTGATTTTATATAATTGTCACAAATAAATTGATTTTGGTTGATGAATATTTTGTTGTTTGAACTATGATTCTATTATACCAAAAATTGGTAATACGAGTTTTTATATTATAAAATAATTAATGCTATTAGTTAAGATAAATATCTTATTCATAAGTTAATAAATAGGGTACTTAATAATGTTTGATGATATTTATTTTTTTATACAGGTAACTATGTTTACATTGAAGAGAAAGGAGGAAAGTGTTTTGAGGGTAGTGTGATATTGTTATCTCACTTGCGTATTATTAAATTAATTCGAGAAAAATTGACCTATCAATAACAGACACTGTTTAGTCAGACATGTTTTGAACATTTTTTTGAGATACAACCAGATTTGACTTTTTCAAAAAACTTAATATATTATGTGATCACGCACGAGATGGATGTTGACTTTGATGAGGAGGAGGTAATGTGGTTTGTAATTGGAGATAGTCTTACAAAATTCGATCAGTTAGATTTTGCACTCATTACAGGATTAAAATTTAGAGAATTTTCACCAATTAACTCATAGAATGACCAACTCTGGGACTTGTATATCAACGAAAGACCTTTGATTATATTACAGATGATTGAAGAGATTTATACTAGGATAGACTTAAGAATGATAGATGACATGAATACGGTAAAATTGTCATTATATTTATTAATTGAGCGTACTATTTTAGGGAGAGATCATCAATACTAATCAAGCATATGACTATTACAGATTATCGATAATTTGGAAGAGTTTAATCAATATCCATGGGATTTAATTTCTTGGACATACACGTTGTGATCATTATACAATATGTCAATCAAGAAGGTTAGTGGTACTAAAAAGTGAATAGTTTCGTATAATCTGGACGAATTCTCCATTACATTTTAAGTATAAAACACTGATCATACTTACATTACTATAATAAATATTTTAACTTTTAAGTCAATTTTTTATACGATTACATGATACGTAAATATAATCATGTGCGTAATTTTTATAGATTTAGATTTACGAGGTCATTTTGACTATAGGAGGAGTTTTTTTTGTAAAAGAATAAATAATCGTCTACTACGTATATTACAATAGCGATTGTTAAGAAAAAAAGCCTGATCAGTAATATAGTTAAACTCTTATCAATATACTTTTATATGAATTGTGGGACACAAAATTTAAGATTATACCTTTTTCACATATGCACCGGTTGTATTGCGATTGATTGAAAGAATAAGCATCGACGGTTATATTTCATTAAATTAATAAGTATCATAGGTCGGCCATCAGTCAACCATAGTTATGACATTCGCACAGACGTCGATGCTTCTCATGTATTATTTGATACGTAGGTAGCATCTCCATCTAGATCTAGACCACGAAAGGTATATTATCATTTTGAAAATTATATTTTTTAAAATGGTTTGCAATTAGAAGAAGTCGCATTTTTGTTAACTTGTGATCTTTTTTTAGACTATATGTCATTCTGTTATATTATCGAATTTAAGGCATCATAAAATATATGATCGAGGGCAGAGCAGGGTTGGTGACACATTGACTCCAGCTGAGGTGCCTCGTACACCTTATATAGGTTCATTAGGTGAAGATACCCCCTACCCAGCTCAGATTCTTTCTCATCATATGAATGATGTTTTGAGGATTGGTTATATTCCAAGTGTATATTACAGAAAAATTTTACAGAAAATCGCTGCACTTAGAAAGAATTTTAAAGAGTTTGCTTTGTATTCATAATAAACATGCCCATAGACAGGAAGAACGTATGAAAAGACTAGAGGATACGATTGACAGTTTCATTCATGAGGCACAATAATGAATGCATTCGCATAGTTCTACGCATGTGGTGGTATGTATATTTTCTTGTTAGTACTCGTATTGAATTTGTTTTGGTAATATGATGTAGTTTTTGATTACTTGTATTAAAGTTGTGTTGACTTTTACCTATGATGTTGTGTTCATACTTGCATTATAGTTGTGCTGATGATTGTCCGTGATGTTGTTTTGGTCCTTGTGTTGGTATTGTATTGAGAGTAACATGTGATATTACATTTATACTTGTGTTAAAGTTCTGTTGCAGATGGTATTTAATATTATTTTGATATTGACATGTTTTTGTGTGAGGAGTAATATGTGATATTGTATTGATACTTATGATGGGGTTCTATTGGTAATTTTCTTTAATATAGTTCTTATTACTTGTATTGGACTTGTATTGGTATTTACATATGATGTTATATTCATACTTGTGTTAGAGTAGCTATGTTGGTTGACAGTGATATGATTATGTAGTAGTAATTTTTGGTGTTAATAAAAAATTAATAATAAATTATGTTTTTATAATGTTTATTGTGCTTTTGCATAGGATATTGACAACAAAGGTGGGGATGATATCGATGTTCAGGAAGATGATGTTGTTTGTATAGCAACTAAAGATCAACAAGCATATCCTTCTGTTAAAATGAATAACTTGAGTCAGTTTGGACATAAATAAAAGTGAAGTATGCATGCATGAATACCGTACACGAACTCTTTAAAGTAGGGTAAGCGCTTGACTAGACAAACCATCGACTACGGTATTTGTTCAGTAAATTTAATTCCAAATGACTTGTTAAAGCAATTTCGTGCATGGATGCGAGAGAAAGAAAACTTTATTAAAAGTTAGACCATTCGAATAACTTTAAAGTGACTTGTAGTTATTTGTAAGAAAGAATCGTGGTTAGAGGACATGATAAGTTAATGATAATTTAACTTTTTCTATTCTTATCAACCTGAATTAAGTGTAATGATAATAAGTTATTTTGATATTAATTGTTTCTTGTAACAGCACATCGATGCATATATTAACATGCTAGCTAGACAGCAGATAGTATTTGATATCACCATGCCTCAAAATTGGACAACTACATCTAGCATTTTTGGCATGAGTTTTTTCAAGATGTACAACTTGTTAATATATTAATTATGAATTGTGTTCATTAATTTTGTTTATTATGCAAATGTTGATTTATATTATTTGGACAGGATTCTTGATTGGAGAGCTGACTGAGAGTATATTCTACTTAAATACTGATGTTAAAGAATGGGTAACTGGACAGATAAGTGACCAATTTAGACCTTGGTCCACATGTGAGGTTTGCTATATTCCATGGAATATTCAGGACAAGCATTGAGTGATTTGTGTAGTTCAGTTTGCTCGTCGATATATCATGGTCTATGATTTTTCTTTAAAGGGTTACTTTGACGTCGAGATTAGTACAGCGATGCAGCCACTGTGTGTGGTTCTTCCTTATTTATTTTGAGATGCAGAGTTGTTTACTAATGTGAGTCTTTTTACATTTCAGTGACCGACTACTAATATACCCTACCAGCATCTAGGATCAAGTGATTGTGAAATTTTTTTGTGTATGTATATACACCATTTATGTTTAGGCAGGATATTCGATTTTAGTCTAGATGATGGACGATCTCTTAGAAGGAGGATTGAGATTAATTTATGGTACACTTGAATGTTAAATAGTATATGATATTATCATTACATAATTTTGAGTATTATCTATTGATTTTGTCTACATTTAATTTTAAGATAACATTCGTATGAAATTATGTTCGTTATTTTAGAAGCAGGATTAGAATTATTTTTGAGCATTATATAATTTGGTTCAAGTTTTCTTGAGCATTTTAATCAGTCCTCGTAATTCAATTTTATTCGACTACTATAATATATCAAATTTTAAGGCATAATTAACGTGAATAAAAAGTACGAATTTGATAATAACATTAACAATATTAGACATATAATTTATTTTGTATTCGGAATATAACTATATACTTTTAGAGTTAACAATAAAATAATTATTTGTAAATTCTATATAATGTAAAATATCATCAGATTTAATACAATCCC
>JAWDEX010000022.1:1346843-1358937 GCA_035221805.1 Trichilia hirta
AACCTGAATTAAATGTAACGATAATAAGTTATTTTGGTATTAATTGTTTCTTGTAACAGAACATCGATGCATATATTGACATGCCAGCCATCCAACAGATGGTATTTGGTACCACCATGCCTCAAAATTAGACAGCTACATCCATTATTTTTGGCGTGAGTTTTTTCAAGATGTACAACTTATGTTAACGTATTAATTATGAACTATGTTTATTAATTTTGTTTATTATGCAGATGTTGATTTAGACTATTTGGGCAGGATTCTTGGTTAGAGAGCAGACCAATGATATATTTTACTTAAATACTAATGTCAAAGGCTGGATAACTGGACAGATAAATGGCCAATTCAGACCGTAGTCCACATATGAGGTTTGCTATATTTCATAAAATATTCGGGGCGAGCATTGGATGGCTTGTACAGTTCAATTTGCTCGCCAATATATCATAGTTTACGATTCTTCTCCAAAGGGATACTCCGACATCGAGATTAGTACAGCGATGCAGCCACTATGTGTACTTCTTTCTTATTTACTTCAAGATACAAAGTTATTTACTGATGTGAGCCCTTTTACATTTCAACAACCAACTATTGATATACCCCACCAGTATTCAGGATCAAGTGATTGTGGAATTTTTGTATGTACATATACTATTTATGTTTAGGTAGGACATTCAATTTTCGTCTAGATGATGGATGATTTCTTAGAAAGAGGATTGAGATTAATTTATGATATACTTGGATGTTAAATAGTACATAATATTATCATTACATAATTTTGAGTATTATCTATTATTTTTGTCTACATCTAATTTTGAGATAATATTCATATGAAATTATATTCATTATTTTAGAAGTAGGATTAAGAATATTTTTTAGCATTACATAATGTAGTGCAAGTTTTCTTAGGCATTTTAATTAGTCCTCGCAATTCAGTTTTATTTGGCTACTATGATATATCAAATTTCAAGCCATAATTAACGTAAACAAAAAGTACGAATTTGATAATAAACATTAACAATACTGAATATATAGTTTATTTTGTCTTCGAAATACAATTATATACTTTTAGAGTCAACAATAAAAAAATTATTAATAAATTCTATACAATGTAAAATATCATCAGATTTAATACAATCCCTTTAACAAACTCATTTTAAATAATAATACTAACAAGACAAATGAATTATTAGGTAGTCAACTATTTGAATGTAAAAAATCAAAAGCATCGACATCAGCAATATCTAGTAGATAAAATATAAATGCCACACGGCATTCTAATGCAGCACTGAAGTAACCACTCGAAAGAAAGAATTTAGTACGAATAATAATGATATCAATAATAATGATAATAATAGTATGATAACTAAATAACTAAATACAAGTAAGAATTAAAAAATTCAAAATAATAAAAGCTATTATCATTATTAATACAATCCAAATAACCAACTTAATTTAACTGAATATGACAATTTAATTCAGTACAATAGTCACTCGTTTGAATGCATAGCAATTGAATTTTTGCATGTTGATCAATTGTGCCTAGTATCTTGGTACCACAAACACGTCCTCCTCATAATCTCTTCTTTGGTAGAAGAAATTCTTTGCTTTCTTGGTTGATTTGAAGGTATGCGTTATTTAGGTGGCTTGACACTAATTTCATTTAATTCAAATGAAATAACCCGATCAATCTCATTACCAATGGGATAAATGATTTCAGCATATGCTACCAAAAGCTCTTCTGTAGTATAGTATTTGGAGCATAGAGAATAATACGATAAAAGTATGTGTCTGCTAACTGCCAGCGCATGAGTATAAGGGAGTTGCTATATGTCGAATTGTCTGCAACTACATTTCTTCTATTGTAAGTCAATAATATTGACCTGATCGTGAACTTTAACTTTAAACTCAAACTGTAAAACTGGCTCGACAATCATGTTATGTGACAATACTAAATTATCATTAATTTTTTTCTGTGTCGCTTCAGTCAGATGTCTTTCTCCTGAAATAACCATCTCTATGTGCTCATAAAACTATTTTTGAAGTACTGACCTAATGCACTTAACCAATGATATAATTGAAAGAGAGTGTGCATTTCGAAGTAATAAATTAATATTCTTAGCAATATTTATCGTCATGATGTCATAGCGACGAAATAAAAATTATAATCTTGCCAACTTTTGAACGCCAACATCAAACTGAAGGTAATCAGCCGCCTCTGAATGCATCGATCTTAAATTGAACATATATTCATTAAACTCATGAACTCGATAGACTTTAGCAACCAAAAAATATACTTACAGAAAAGTATCAGTTTTTTGAGCTCGCATCTTGTACTTTGCTTTTATATTTTTAGATATATGGTAGGTACAAAACCTATGAACTATATCTGTAAAAATTGTATTAATTCCCTTTTTAATACTAGAGTGTCTATCAGATATAAACATTAAATGTTCTATAGGATTATTACTTCACGAAATTTTAATACAAACTACTCTTATAAAGCATCATTCTCCGAATCATGGACACCAAAAGTAAAGTGATATATTTGGTCATTTTCATCTATAACAACTGCCACAAACAAGGTTTCATGATATTTTCTTTTTAAAAATATCCCATTAATGGCTATTACTGACCAAATATTGTTACGAAATTCTTGGATACATGATCTAATAGATATGAAGAAGTATAAGAAATGATCTTCATCATCTATTTCAAAAGCAATAAATGAACTATAATTTTTCTCTTGTAACACATGACAATATTTTGAGAGTGCCTTAAAGACTCAAAAAGATCTCCAGTTATAAGTTTCAAAGCTTCTTCCCTATTACGTCATATCTTAGAATACAATAAACGAACCCCATACTCTCTTTGAATGTCATCCCGAATATTTCTTAGCATATAAATATGATTGACATCTATGAACATATCTTTAATCAATTGTCCAATTAATCGAGTGGTTATTTGTCTGTGCCCATCTTGCAATTGATCATTTTAACAATTATGAGTTGTAACTATATCAGTAACTCAAAAGTGCATATCATTCTCAGTCTTCATTGTATGAACTCACTATTTATAATCATTAACCCTACACTTTGTCTTAAAATGATATGTAAATGACTTGGACACAATTATTTTATAATAATTTTTATGACCACAAGGCCCAATTTGTCACGCAGTTTTTGCTTCGTATTAAAAAGCTACCCAACACATACATCATTTGATCCAGAACTCGATGAACCTTTATTTGATATAGCTGTAGCTGGTGATATAGGTGGCAAATAATTGAAAGGCTAGCTTGATGATAATGGTTGCATTATTTTCGTACTTCTATAAACTTGCATATTATGACATGCATTAATATCTCCCTTTTTATTCCTATATTCGTGAAGAAAATCATTATCACTAAAGTCAAATAAAATACTGTGATACACTTGCTCTTGTTATCATAAGGCTCAGCAGTTGGTGACTCTTTAATTTTTACTATTGGGCAATAATATTCTTGAACCTCAGAATTATTAAAATGATGTTGCCTCGTGAATTGAAATTGATATGCCAATGAGGTATTACTTCTACTGGAGGACCTAAACGGTAGTTAGGAACTTTATTAGTAGTTCGATGTAGCAAAGCATTTTTCTTACTTAGATTTGCATCACTAACACGTTTTACGGTTATAAACAAATGACAATATCTCCTCATATTTATAATATAAGTTGGATTATTGACATTAATAAAAGCACAAAAACTGAATTCATTGTTAATATCTGTCGCAATCTGAAGTACTATTAATAATTGTATACTTTTCATAAATATTGCTTTTACCTTAATTTTGAATTCAACAGAATTAATCTCAAACATCTCGTACAACTTTCGCATAAATTGTTCATAACTAATAGTTTTTTCAATGCAATACGGCATGATCGATCCACCATTATATACTTCGTTGTCATTTGAGATTGGTTCTCACGAACTTTCATACCGAGTTATAATTATTACTGATGTCGATATAACTGTAAAATAATTCTGAACAAAATCAGTTATAATAAAATAATCTAAGTTAACACACAAAATATAATTCTACGTTAATTGAGGTTAATAATAATAATGATAATAATACTAATATATTAATTATTAGTTCAAATAATTATATATTTTATTTAAAATTTTTAAAAATTGAAACTTTCAAATGCACACTAGGAAATATATGCACTTTCGAGTGCAATACACACTTGAAAGTGCATGCACTTCATAGTGTGCATTGCACTCGAAAGTGTTCTTCGACACTCTGTATATATTTTTTGCTAGCACAATTTTTTTACGTTTATTTTCACTTAATATCCGTTCCTAATTTTTTACAAGCAAGCATATTCAATTAATTTGTCAACAATAAACTCAAATTAAATTGTCATTTTTCATTTTAGTTCATTTATTCTTATTTATATTTATCAAAACTCATCAACGATAATAATTTATCTTCAAACACAATGTATCAATAACAATTAACATATTTGTTAAAATTAAAATACAAATCTCAATTTATTCTTTAAATTTTTGATATGTACCAATAGATGGAGAGAAATTGGGAATAAGTTGATGTTAAATAATAATTAAATAAAGATAAATTTTATTTTAAATATTTTTTATTTAAAGATATTTTTTTTAAAAATAATTATATGAATTATTATTAATTAAAAATTTAAATAATAGATATTTTTGAATTCAAATTTTGTAGTCAATCTTGATTAATTAAAAAAAAAGAGGGGCCAATTTTGATTAATTCAAAGAGAAAAAAAAGAAAAGAAAAAAAGAGGAGAATGTATCCAGCCACATAATACACAGCTGAAGTATAAAGAGGTGGTTCTCGGTTTTGTGTCGAAACTTCGCCCGTCGACGACGATCACCAAGGATGACGGAGCACCAATCTTTCATCCCGTAGCAGGTTTTGAAGGAGATCCATTGGTTTAACCGTTCGGGTTTACATCCCCTTTTGCAAACTTGAGGTAAACAATTGAAACCGACAATTTTTGTGAAATTGCTTTGTTTGAATGAATTTTTTGACTAGAAATACTTGGTATGTTGTGTTATGTGATCGTTTTCGTAAAAAAAGATGTCAAGCAACAGATTAGGTATGTGGGTTAGGATTTACAGACTACAATTTGTGGTTTATCTTGTTTCATGTAAGTTTTTACGAATCTGAAGGAATTAAATTCTAATATGATGCTATATTTTTTACTCATTGCGTGTTTCTGTGTAATGATAAGATGTTATAATCAGCTTCTGATTATTTTGAGTTTTCTTCATATTTCTTCATTCAAAATCAAAAGGGTTGGGATTGTGTTTGTATCGATTAATTAAAGTGGAAGTCAAAGAACAGAATTAATACCAGATGTGCTTATATATGATTACGTGGTGGATGATCTGTTGGTTTGCAGCATTTGCAGTTGCAGGGTGTGAACGGCTGTGTGTCTGGGGCTGAAAAATGTCATTATGGCATTCGAGGTCAAATTGATAATTTCGCTTCAAACTGGAAGGATCTGTTAACAGAATTCTAATGGAAGTTAGTTTTATGGGGGTATCTGTCACTATCTGAAAGTGTCGGGGTATTTTTCCTAATCCGAAAGTCACTGGACTTTTGTTTAATAAGCTTAAAGGACTTTTGTTTAATAAGCTTAAAACACGAGGGGTAAGTGACGTTACCCCTTATAAGGTCCGTCGTCTGCGCCTGTGGTCGCAGAATCATTGCTTGAACGAATCCCAAGTAGGAACTCCATTTCAGGTAAACCACACAGTAAATTTGCAATATCCATGAAAAAAATGATCTTTTCTTTTTTTATTCTTCAAATCAATTTTCGATCAGTGAACTGTCATTAGTTAGAATACTCAATAATCTTCATATGCTAGTAATAATGTTCTGCTATAAGCTGGATAGATTTTAGCCACTTTTGACGAATATTTTTTTTGGGTTAGATTTAAGTGGGTTGAATGATGATACAGCAACTGGGAACAAAGCTGGGGCTTCCTTTGATGAATCTCGTGAGATTAAACAGAACACCCATTTTGCACCAGCTACATTTGGAGGAGAAACTACTTCGTACATCGACTGATAATTGGTGTATCATAAACGATGGAACAGATACGCCTGCCATTGTTATGGGGATCTCGGGGTAAGTATGCGAAAGGTAAGTTTGGAAGTGCTTGTGAGTTTGTGCTTTTGTTTAGAGCACATAAAAGACAATGTTTTTGGAAACAAAAAATGTTTTCTTTTTGATTCAGAAATAGTTTATGGGAAAATATATATCAAATGCTAGTCTATGCCCTTTTAACCATTTCAGTCAAATACTACGGAATATGAAGCTAGAAATTCTGATTTTCTTGAGAGAATGATATAGACTATATTGCAACATTCCTAATGATATTCTTGCTGAGAAATATTAATTTCAACGGTGGATTTTATAATCAGGAAACCTTCAGAACTTCTTGAAGTTAGGTCTGTGTTGCGAGATCAGGTTCCTGTAATTAGAAGGTTTACAGGGGGAGGCACGGTTGTTGTTGATAAGGAGACCATTTTTGTCACTTTCATATGCAACAAGGATGATGTTCTTGGTGTGCAACCATATCCTCGTCCCATTATGTCTTGGAGTGGACTTTTGTACGATCAAGTGTTCAAAGGGATTGGGAATTTCCAACTACGTGAGAATGGTACTTAGACTCAGCTTTACTTGAATCCTTGTGCCTATTAGTTATTTGTATTTGTTCAGAGCTTACAGAAATAACAATAACTTGTTTGTGCAGTTATAAAGATTCACCTTTATTCACTTCAAAACATAAAGAAATTGAATGTGAAAATTATTTTTCTGGTCCAATGATGAAGTTCTTGCTTGATTTTGCTACTTACCTGAAGGTGTCTATGGATGCCTGTTATGGTATTAAAAGATGATTGTTATTTTTTCTTTTTTATTTGATTGTGGGTGACAATGTCTGTGTTCTTCCCCCATCCAAACCTGAAATTGCCAGAAGAACCATGCCCATTAATGCTCCACAAATTGTTTACACTAGGGAGTTGTATATCTAGACTTGAGGGAGTTGTTTCTTAATAAGTACTGCTGTTGCCAACTAATCACAATTGAGGCAAACAGTTAATATTTGTGATTTGCTTTAGTGATATGCAAGTTTTCTATAACTTGCTAATTCAAGAAACTATGTTTTCATACTTCATAACTTGTTTGAATCTGCCTTCAGATTATGTTTTCGGTGACTGCAAGTTTGGTGGAAATGCACAATCCATAACAAAAAACCGGTGGATACACCACACCTCTTTCTTATGGGATTATGCAGTGGGGAATATGGCCTACTTGAAGCAACCTGCACGAGCTCCTAAGTATAGAATGGTCAGTTTTTTGCACGAGCTCCTGTACCCTCTGAAAATAATGATCTAGTTAATTGGTTATTGCATAAAATAAATGCTTTATTTCTGCTGTTATTGTTAATCGGACAACTTACAAATGGTTGGAGGTGAGACAGAAAACATTGTGAGATCAGGAACCATGACCTCGTTAGGTTGTCATTCTATCTATTTTAGTACCATGATGTTTTCCTTATTGCATTTCCTTGTTTTTGCAGTTGATTTCTCTATCCTTAGAATTCAGAAAGGTTATATTTGATTTATCTGATGCATAAAATTTCATTAACCTAGTGTTGATGATGCAGTGATATTCTAGTTATGCAATCTTATAGCAGGCTGTAGCATTAGTATTACACGCCTGGAGGTGTTCCTTATATCTCATATGCTATTTGTAACCTTCATAATTTCTGTTTTACTTTACAGATCTTCATCTTGGTTCTGCTTGCTTTCATTTAGCAAGTTCTGTTTTTTTATTGCTTTCTTGCCCATAATTGGATGCATATGACATATACAAACAACTTGTTTAGTTTATTCCTAATGATATTGAAAACATAAATTGCAATACACTAGCAGGTGATCCTACACGCTTTTTATTTTTTTTTTTATCCTATAATTTGAAGAGGAAATGGTACTTACTGTCTGTTTAAAGCTTAATTAAGGGGAAGCCAGTTATATAATACTGCCCCTTGAGCATTCATCTGTGTATTAAGTTCATATTACACACCTGCTGTACAGGCAAGGAATCACACAGAATTTATCTGTCGAATGAACGATTATTTGCCAAGATCAGTTTTCATAGAGAAAACCATTGAGGCAATTGAAACCTATTTCTCAGTGAAGCATGTAAAATTGGAGACCGCTCAAGGACCACTGGAAGCGGAATTTGTTCATTCCACCAGGCTTCTTTCCAAGCGAGAACTTGAAGAAGCTTTGAGACCTCAGCCGGATATTATTGGTGTCACTGCTTAGTTAAGATCAGACCAATTTTTTTTTCTCCTAGTTGGGAATTGGAAGAGATCTTCCCACTAGATCTATAGCAAGACTCATTTCAGGTCCCTGATTATTGAAACTTCTTCAGAAATTGTGACTTTCACCACTCTTGCGGACAAATTCATGTGCTGCTATTGTAATTTGATTAACGAAACTCAATAATTTTATTTTAATTGGAGAAGGTGCGAATTCTAAAAGACTACAATTGCCAAAGGTATAGACTCTTAGTTATAATTTTTATGCGTATTTGTACTAATGGTGGTAGACTGAAGATACTTTGGTGTTCTTATTAGTTGAACTAACTATAGCTACTCTTCTTGCAATTTCTTTTAAGGTATTTTTCTGCATAAATTGCCTAGACCTTGCCCATCAAAAGGTTACTTGCATGTGTACTATTAAACTTAATTGATTGCACCACACTTATTTGCACCTCACTTAGTCCCTTGATTTTACACATACCCTCCATCATTAAGGAAAGCCATGGAACCTTAAAATAACACATTTCTTAAATAGCAGTGAGAGAATGAAATTCGTACATTTGGGTCCCCAAAGTCAAAGGATGAGGAGTATGAGTGAATATGAACAGCAGCAGAAGATATTTGCACTGGCATGATTCGGGAACAGAATTTCTGAAGTTGTTTGTGACAAAAAGACAAAAGAGTTTCTGAGTTCTGATGAATCCAACTGTTCTCCGTGCACGTGAGGTGCAGAATTTATGAGATAATGCTCGTGGAAAGGAAAAAGGTGTTCAGTTCACAAGTAAAGTATTTGCCTGAATTTTTGCGGGACCATGATACAAGGATGTTTGACAAGTTCCCTCCCCCTAGCCCCCCACTCCCATGTCTTCTTACCCTTTTTTTAGCAACTAACAGCTGTTAGAATCGTAAACCTGCTTCAAGCCATCTCTCTCTCTCTTTCGATTTTTCCATTTTTGTATTTTTCCATTTGAATACACACTTTCCATGCCTTCTTTGCCACATGGGAAATGACCTAAAAATTTTGATTCATAAAATTCTAAGATCACTTACGCATTGAAATACAGTGACTTTTAATTCATCACTCTAATTTGACATGTAATATTTAATATAGTATTTCTTTTTTTACGAATGTTTTTTTAGACTAAAACAAAGCTCATTTAGTTTTAAACAATGTTAATTTGCTTTAAATAATGTTGATTTGAACCGAGTTCCCATTTTATAAAATGCATAATTTGAAAATTTTATTGTTGAGTAAACTATGTATTTACCGAATAGTTTAACGGCTATTCATAAAATTTAGCTGTATCACAACAGTTACAAATACGTGTCTAGATGATTTCATCAAGTGGTGACCGACAATAAAGAAATAAAATAGAAATAATTGAAGATATATAGGAAAGAGAGCTAGTTTTAGTAATGGTCCAACTTTGGAAATGACATTCTGTGGGAACTAAGAATGGTTACAAAGACAGAAGATTATGATGAGGATGAGGATGCAGGGCATATCTAATTCTGAGCTGCCCCTAAAGATCTGTCCATTCGTCTTTACTTCTATGGGTATCTGAAGTATGTTTTGCACGCAGTATTCTGTTCCAAATTAAATTATTTAACGTGGTTCTGGAAACTGTAGTTGTTCTTGACGATCCGGTTCAGGCTCCTACTCCAAGAAAATCTATAAATGGTGGTGATTTGGTAGTGTCTAATTGGCTGGTTGCTTTGTTAATTTCTGCAACTGATTGTGATGAAGGTGATGGTTCAGTGATGGAGACTTGAGATGCTAATGCTGCTGGTACAATTGTGTCTGAGAAAGAAGCAGAGAAATTATGTTGCATCATCATCTGAGCATAGAGATTGGAAACTGTTAATTTTGTATCGTTTATCATCATAATATCCCAGTGCAAGCTCTTCTGGCTAGAACTCTCATCAGTTTTGCTTCCTGTAAATAATTACCGCTCACAACAATTCATAAGAATGCAAGAAACTAAAATACAGCAGAGAGAGAAATTATATGTAAAAAACACTCAATAGATTGAGAACGTGTAGAAACAAGAAGATAAACGTGCTTTCAAAGAATAGTCCAGTTATTTATTTTTTTTTTTTCATGAAAATTAGATGTTAAAGATCAACTTTTTTTTAACTTATGTTTATGAGTAGATGCGGTTTGTGAAAACCAGAAAAAAATAAAGAAAAATTTGAAGTTAAGGGTTACAACTAGAAATTGAACTTGCACTGGAAGGACCAGGAAAGGGATCGAAAAACTATAAAAAAGGAAGAAAACAATGACCCAGAGAGAAAACAGAAACTGTGAGAGGAAAGCACAAAAGCCCAAATGAGCAAAGAGCAAAGGATACAGAATGTAGACATTGGAGAGAGTGAAAGGACTAACCAGAAAGGAAATCAAAAGTTGTCTGATGATAATTTCCACGGAGATGATGAGAAGGTAGGAGAAAGCTGTTACTGTTGCTTCCGCTTGTTGACCCAAGAAACAAATCTCTACCATTTATCATCACTGCTTGTTCACTACTAGTCATGTCGAAACTCCCATTGGACCAACCAATTGGAGCTGTAAATGGGTTCTGTGATGATGAGTTTATGAAGCTGACATTGCAGATATTGAGGCAGTTATTATTAGTAGCTTCTGCGTTATAATTGGTTGCAGCTTCTGTACACAGAGAACTCTTGCTTTCTTCATTTAACTTTCTATCAACCACCACTTGACTCAGTTTTCTCCTCTTATAGGCACTGGATTGTTCCCTGTATTTCCTAGCCATTATAACATGCCAATGATTTTTAACAGCATTATCAGTTCTTCCCGGGAAAAGCCTTGCAATCATAGCCCATTTGTTTCCGTACACTCTATGAGCTGCCATTAATCGATCTTCTTCCTCTTCAATGAAAGCTCTTTTGTTGATCCTTGGATCCAACTGATTGAACCATCTCAATCTACAACTCTTACCTTCAAACCAATATAAAATTTGTAAGATATTCAAGCAAAACTTTCAACAATGAAACAAAAAGTACAATAAGTTGATAATTAAAGTGATGAAAAGTTTTTCACCTGATCTTCCTTGCAACTTCTCTGCTATCAAGTTCCAGTTTTGAGGGCCATAAAGAGCAACAAGTTCCTTGAGTCTAGAATCTTCAGCTGGTCTCCAATGGCCTCTTGAACAAACTTTGGCCTGCACACCATTAATATCCTTCACAAACTCAGAATTCTCATCTGGTTGTTCTTCACTCAAGTTGACTCTTTTCCCCCCATTTTCTTCCTTGGCAATAAAAACACCACCACCGTTTTCTTCATTAATACTGTCGCCTGCTGCTGGTATTACTTCATTCTTATAGTTATCTTCCAAGCTAAAAGTACACTTCTGATCAGAAGTAGTATCACAGTAACAAATATTTTGTGAGGTGACAACATGATTTCTTGGACAAACATAGAGAGAACCCATGTGCGCAAACATCTCCATTGATGAGTTGAAAGATGACTTTGCATAGAAAGTGTAGTGATTGGTCGTCATGCTTTCATTTTCTTGTTGACAGCAAGTGATGCCGTGTAACTGTTGCAAAGTCATGCTCTTGAGACCAAAAATGGTAATAAAGAAAAAAAAAGAAGTTTAAAAACACAGGAAGAAGAAAGAAAGAGATAGATTAGAATGGCGGGAAAGAAGAGAAAAGAAAAGAAAAGAAAAAATTTGAGAGAGGAACAGAATGAAAATTTTTTATCAGA
>JAWDEX010000022.1:1370827-1386141 GCA_035221805.1 Trichilia hirta
GTAATTTGATGGATTGTGATTCGTTTAGCATTTTTTATGCTTTAAATCATATTTTTAAAATTTTTGATTTGTATGATTTGGTCTAAATTTCTATTTTATAATACTTTAACCGAGAGTCATAAGAAAAAAAAAGTTAGTGTGCTTTAAAGGCACTTCTTGATCTCTATTCTGTGTAGGTACTAGTATATGTGTGAAATAAGGGGCGAAGGGTGGTCTGATATCTGACATAAAATTTATACACATCCTTGCTTATTTCTCTGTTTTCATTTGACTTTCTAAAACTATAATTTTGAAACTATAATAGCATGCAGTAGATATCCTGTTATTATGGTTTATGTCTGTAATTGACTTTAACTTAAAATATATTTTATGTTAAAATTTAATTATAATTTATTTTTTTTATAATTTTAGTATTCACTCACTAAGTTTTTTTAAAATTCACTCCATCACAGTTTCCATTGATTATAAGACTCCTTGTAGGGAAGGATTTGATGAGATATCTATAAAGAATATTGGAATCCTATATTCTTTATATAGTTACCTAAAAATTTTTACTTAGTACGAAGTCTACTCATTTTGTAAACTGGAGCATGACGTCTAATAGAAAATATATATTGTGTATATTGACCTTTGTACATTTTTGCATATATATCTATAGGTGTATGTATATATATATTTTTTTATATGAATAACATAATGATAATAGACATGAAGCCTCATTAAATGATTATGAGTTTTGTATATATATGATCTGCATTATTTATATTAAAATTTACATATTTAAGTTTTGTCTAAAATTTATAAGGGTGGGATATCTCTACCTTCGTGCTATCACGATATCGATTTTTGGGATGTGATAATTTAGCACATACTTTATAAATAATGATTAAATAATATATGCTCAAATTATTAGTAAAATAAAATTTTATTACATTAAAAATAATGTTATTGCATCACGTGCTTTAAGGGCTAAATAATAACACTAACACATTAAAGATTAATCTTAATAATTTTCTTATCCTATCTTCTCGTCTCCGTGGACGAAATTTGCAAGTTCTTGGCCAAAGAATATTCCTCAAATGGAAAACGTTGGATAGCTTCTAAGAACCTCAAGAATTTTTGTTGGTTTGGTCCATTAAACAGGGATTACGACCTCGCCAATATATTTGTCTTCCTAGCAGATTGTCCATCGCTGGAAAGCCTCAAAATATACGAAAGTCTCGGTCCATATATGTAACTCTTGATTTTCTTCTTTGTATAATTTATAGAACTTAAATCAAATTCCATTCATTGATCACGATTTGGAATTAATACAAAAATTTTGCAGTCTCGTGAATACGATCGAGGTGGGATCACCTAGACTTAATACACATACGGATTCAAGAACATGTTCATCAATAAGCTTGAAGAAGGAAAGATTGAGCATCAGCCTTCTGTTGGGTTTCTGCATCAGCTCAGGAAAATTGAATTTATATACTTTTCAGGTTATGAAAGCGAAATGGAGATGATCAAACGTTTGTTGCAAAATGCTGTGGTTCTGGATTTGCTGTTTCTTACTTATGAAGAACCTGAAATTGATAGGGTTGTGTTACGGAAAGAAGTGTATCAGGGAGAGATTGGTTGCTTTCCTAGAGTTTCTGCTCATGCTCGAATTCTATTTGTCTGAGGATTTGTGTTCTTGTTCTTTTCTCTTGAGACTCCTGACTCTAATATTCTGTGTCATTTACATTGCCAATTGATTTGGAGCTTAATTATTTTACCATGCAAATTTGTTTTATGCACTGGATTTGTGAAATGTGAAAATTTTATATGTATCTGTATCTTCTTACACTGTTAGCAAAAGCTAGCGCTTTAAACTGCAAAATTAAAAAATAAACTCGTTACAGATTGTGTGGTCACGACAAATATCTATTCAATTGTATTACAAAAGAGGTGTTCTAGAGTAATTTCCGTTGAAAAGCAGACTTAATTTTAAAGTCATTGAGTGTTGTGCTTATTTCCCTCTACTGGGCTTATTCCTTGCAGAGTGTTCGATTCTCGTGCTTTCAGTTTCTGCACGTAGATATTGGGCTTGAATTTCATATTACATGAGACCCCATTACTAAAATCATCTCATACCGTTTCAACAATGATGAAGAATAACCTCTCTGTCTCTCCTGCTTGACTCTTAACACCAACTTTAATAAGAAGCATTTCCATGGACCCAATAGCTAACAATGTCTGTTGGTCACAAATAATATACCATTAATGGATTAGAAACCATCAGAATTTGAATTAATTTCTTCCCACATATCACTTCTCCATTGCCAGCCAGGGCCATCACCCTCACACAATCTCATTGATTCAACCGTTTATGTATGCTTCCTTTCTACCTTACCATTACTGCATGCAGTTCCTACTTATATTTTCACTGGCCTCACAACTACCTCACATCTGAAAACTACTAGATTTAAGTATATACTTTGAACGATGATCATTCACTTTTACACCTAAATTTACATTCATTAACTCCATTCCATAATGCTTAAAAGTATTTGCAATTTTTTCTTTAAATAACTCGAAATAATTTGAAATTATGAATCGATTGAAACTCAAGTACACTTGCTAGCAATGTGAGATGTGATAAAAGTTGATACCAACTGGATCACGGTATTATATATCCAAATGGTCCAAAAGTATTTTGTTCATTGCAAGGAAATGAATGATCTGTTAATGTTGCAACCACTGGAATGTTGAAATAACGTTAGACAATGTTAGATCTTGCAATACAGCTAGCGAACTCAATCTGAGTAGATAGCGATGGGCTAACAGATTGGATTTGATTTTGAAAGAACATTGATTTAATGATGTTTTGAAATTACACACATTTTGTTTTAAATTTTATCATATCTCATTCATTTTTTGAATTTAAATACAAGTGAGTGCCAGAAAAAGTAGTTCTCTTATAATATTGCAAATTACTTCGTCAAACTTTAGTTTACAATTTATATAAATGAGTTTGTATGTAACTATTCTTAATAAAATTTATAATAAATCTACAATAAGTATTTGTCAATCACTATTGGAAAGTAATGTATAATCATCGTAAAATTGATGGTATAGTAGTATAAAAAGTCTAAAGAGTTACTTCCATGACAATTATTGATATGGTTGTAATTGACTTGTGATAGTAATTGATATGTGTGACATTAGTTGAGATCACAACAAATCAAATTCAACAATACAATAATGATCTATTGTTATCATATCTTTTATTTAATTTATTTTTTTTTATTGTTGTGTGATAATAATAATAATAATAATAATAATATACATATAAACTTGTACATATAATAAGTCTTAATAGAATTTATAATAAATCGACAATGAATAATAATACAAAATATGAAATAATAATATAATATAATTACATTAATTTGCGTGTAAAATATTTGTATATAAATTTATATATTTAACATTATTGACCTACAATTATCTTCATAATAAAGACCGGACCCCTGGGCCCTGTCCTTTAAGTGAAGGGTATATTGATTCGTACAACCCATATGAATCCTTTTTCCTTTTTTTTTGCCCTTTTACTCCATTAATAAGTGTCGGTGCTTTCAATTGGTTTTATATACTTTCTCCGTTAATATTCATGTAAAAAAAAAAAAAAAATTCCAAACTTACCGTTTACATTCAACAAAAGCTGAGATTCATACGTGACTATATATATATATATTCAATACCAACTTTGTGTTACAATGCTAGATTCCAAAAGCAATATAAAATATGCTTTTTACTCAAAAGCAATTTATTGGAAACAATCAGCTTTTAAGCAGAACTCTCTATATACCTCTCTCTTTAACCTCCCAGTAATTACTATCAAAAGCCACTTTAAGGGTTCAATTCAAAGTCATATTACATAATCCATGGACTGCAAAAACTCATTTTAGTATTAGTTTAATTAATATTATACTAAATGGCTGATTAATTAATTAATTAATTTCAAGCCTAATGTCGAAACTGTGATCCGGTATAAGTCTGTCCAAACGACCACCCGGCAGGGGCAACATTGTAAGACACAGCACTTCGACCATCACTTGTTGTGACAACAAAAGAGAGACTTTGTCCATTGAGATACGAATTGCTCTGCCAATTTTGGCCCCAGTTTCTGGACATTGGTTGCCATCTAGTCCTGGAACCTTTGATGGATACAGCATGAACATCTCCGGCTCCACCGACATTGGTTATGAGAACCAAATTGAAGTAAGAATGGCCATTGATTGTAAACCTGATACCTCCGTTTCTCCTGCATCTCACCCTGGAAAGAAAAAGTAGTCTATCTCAGAATGAAGTAGTTGAATGAATTTTTTCACGTGCAAGACCGATATTAAACAGAGTTTGGATATGTATGAAGTGGAAGGTTTTTTTCCCTTTTCCCTCTTATTTTCTTTTTTTTTTTTTACCTTCTGTAGATTACAGGTACTATGCCAGCCCTATATTGAGCAATGTGTTGGAATACAGGTTGTGAGAGATCAAAATGGTGGTTTGGGGGGTCACACCACCCTCCTGGAGGGCAGAAGTTTGTTGCAGTGACAGTAATGGAGCCAGGAAGACACCATTGTGGATCATTAACGCACATGAGCTGAAAGCAAGCTCCACAGCTCAAGCCATTGTCAAATAATGCAGTGCTGAGTGCTGCAGTGTTAGTTCCATAACCTTGGCTGTATAAATTCCCATACCCACAAGCTCCTCCTGGACCACAATGATCAAAACGCGAAATAAAATAAAAGAATGACAGTAAAGATGAAAATCAGTTTAGAGATTCTATTATACCCATTGTCCCAGATGCATCTCCTCCTCCATAGAAAGTAGCATGAGCATTAATCCAACCTCCATAACCATGAACAGATGAGACAATTGAGAAAACCCACGCAAAAAGAAACCCGAAAAGAGCCATTTTTCCTGCAAGAAAGAAAAAAAGGGACATTAGTACTAAGTAGCATAATACCTTTTTCGTTTGGCATTTCGTTACTGCTATGCTAGAGAAAAGCTAGGATGAGAATGCAAGAAATAGCAAACCTTGAAATGAGAGTTTGTTTGAGGAAATGAAGATAGCTTTGAGGGCAATAAATAGGGGCTTGCATCAACATCAAACAAGTCTGACAAACTGAAAATTACCTTTGAGAGAGCTGTGGGGAACATGCAACTACTCTAAGTTGGTTTTTGGGACCGTGATTTTGTAGAAACGATGCGGTTTTAATGAGTTTTACAAGCGGTTTTGTTGCTTCAAACCGCGTTGTTTTTCAATTTTTCAGCTGTCCATTCAGGAATTGCCATGAAAATAAGTGTGGTTTTAAAAATTTTCCCCTGAAGAAAGACAAAAATGACAGTCCACATTACTGCAAATGAATCCAGCCAAACAGTAACGATTACCTGCAGTATTTTTATACCAGATCATGCACATGTCAACGTCTAAATGGTCTTGGAACAAGAAAATATATACCCTACACTTTTTTGATCTTGTTTAGATACAAAATTGATTAGTAAACTACATTCTTGTTCTTAACATGGTAAAATTTAAGAATTGAATAAAGATATTCTTTTATGAATGTATTAAAAGGTGAGAGAAGTTATTCCCTTGTTAAAGTCTTGTAACTACTGAAAATGACTATGCAGTATATATAACTGTATGGTGGGATTGGTATTAAATGCCATTCATGGAAGTGGACTTGATGATGGGATAATTGCACATGTATTTTGTTTTAGTGTTTGTGATGAGTAGCTTGAACAAATTGAGGAAATGGGGCCGTCTCGTTGATAATGCTAAAGATGGAGAGAAGAGGATGCAATTTGGTGACCTAGTGGTTATCTATAGTGTGATCACTAATACACTGATAAGGGAGTACTAGTTGGTTTAATCATAAATTTTATCGATACGGTACAAAACATCTAGAGTTCGAATCAATGGCTTAATATAAAAAAATCAAAATGATGAAGAAATTTGTGTCACTCAATTCTGTGGACTGCTGTTCTGAATCAAAAAGAAAAAGAGAAACTGTGATTGGTAACTTAAAATAAGCCCAGTTTTTATCTAGAAGCTCCAAAAGTTACCAGAGAACTAATTGGATTTTGGGTTATCTATTGTCGTTGTTATGGACGATTCACCATTGCATACAATATTTTCAGAAAATAAGAGTGAAAAGGAAAGGCAATTTTGCAGGGTTTATTGCCATGTTATATATAGCTCTCAGGTTTTGCAATGTCACTTTCTCATTAAGTGAAGAGAAGTTTTGGTTTGTAAATTTTTCCTTCATTCTAACCTGAATGGTGCAGCTTTTTTGTGCATGGGAAAAAAGTATTTTCCCGTAGTAATATTGAAGATTTTACTTCTATGTGCTTCAAAACCTTTTGCTGCGATAAA
Source organism: Trichilia hirta (assembly GCA_035221805.1). Taxonomy (NCBI): domain Eukaryota; kingdom Viridiplantae; phylum Streptophyta; class Magnoliopsida; order Sapindales; family Meliaceae; genus Trichilia; species Trichilia hirta. The sequence continues at coordinate 1,377,234 of JAWDEX010000022.1, forward strand.
ATGGTATAAAAAACTTGCTGTAAAAATGGTGTCACAGATGAGAAGATCATAAATTAAATTTCCCATTAAGATGATAATGAGCCAGAATACTACGACTCCCAACTAAAATTTTCATGAATTATATGCGTCTCTTTTAGGTTTGTTGCTGTCGAGGACCATCTCTGGTTCAGCTTTTGATCCCACCAATGAGAATTCTAAGGCCATACAAGTTATTAGAGCATGATGATCATGGTCCCATAGACTTTGAGCAAGGAACTAGATCAGATTTGCAAGAAAAGAGGTCTTGTCCTGAATTATTAACCGAGAGAAAATTTTATTCGCAACCAACAGTTTGGCATTCTTTATCACGTGAAATTCCGTAATCAATTGAATCTTTGCCTAGTAAAGAGAAAAGAGACATAACTTTGAACTTAGATTAGGTGGGCCTTAACTTGCTTTTCCGTGAAAAATGAATTCTCTTGAGAGACTTATAGATAGTTCTTATTGAAATTAGCCAGGGAAACAAGAAAATTTGGTGGGTTTAAATGCAAATTTTATAAGGTATCCAGTCCATCACATCAAGCACTGGTGACAAGGGAGACAATATCAACGTGGGATGCTGTCTGAAATTTCCCTGGAGGCCTAATATTCATTCTTGACCAGAGGTTAAATCTTGGAAGATTTAAGTACAACAGAGAAACAAACCTGGATGTTTAATTGATACCCAGATGATGATTAGTCTCCTGTTCAGTTTCTAACAAGGTAAAATATAATTCTGAACTGCCATTAATCAATACAATTTACACAAAAATAGTAATTTCATTCATGTTATCAGCATACTTTTACAATGAATCATGGGGCCTACCTTTTGGGGTATTCTGAAACTTACCTTTCAGCATATGTTCCTACAAAATATTCAGAATAAAGTCCATGATTTGGACTTCGATGGTAGCTATAACCTTCCGAGAGAGAATACAGGTGTGCTTGTTTGTGCTTGGAATGATCTGACCTCATCCCAGAATGCGACATTAGCTAAAATTTCACTACACATGTTCATCTATATTATTAGATGATGCATAATCACAGCCTTCCCTCTCTGGAAATGATTTCGATTGTTGATGTTACACTGCACTATTTGGTTAATAAATTTAAGTTAATATTCTACATGAAGTTCGAGAAAACTGGAAAAAAAAAAAATGGGTTTCTGTCAAATCCTGGCAATATGGATACTTGCTGCAGCAGTTTTAACATAAAATCCAGCTATACCCTGCCCTAATCTTCATGTCTGGGATGAGTTTAGGGTAAATTTAGAAGCAACTTTTATATCCCATCAACCTAACCTTAATGGATCTAAAAATCCTCCATGATTGTCTTCAAATGTACAAGTACTGTGAGAAAAAGTACCAGAACACATGCTGCAGAGATTATCTGTCTTGGACCAGCACATCACATTTGTAGCTCAAAAATGCAAAATTGAGCAATACTGAAGTTACCTATCAAATATATATCTGTATGGTCAAGTTTTAACTAAAGTTAAAGATGTCCGTCCACATCGGTAAATTTTAGTTTCTACGGGTAGATTATATTCTCTTCTTTGCATGTGGTCTGGGCACCAACAGGCATATAAATGAGAGGTTCAAGAGATGTTGCAGAGCACGTAAAAATGATTTTTCTTGGACCATGTGCATTTATTATCATGAAAGGCATCCCCTCACAAAGTGATTCCTCAGCATATGACGAAATATCTAAGACTATGTAAAACTCAAAACACGCTTCTTATATTGCTGGTTTAAATTGTTGTTTAAAACTCAAAACATGCTTCTTACATTTCTGGTTTAAATTGGTGTTATAAATCAAAACCTGGCCGCAAGTCTGACTCAATTGTTATTTGTTGCACGCACATCTTACTTACTAAATTGACTAGTACCGACAACGTAATATTTTTTTCATAGTTATGTTAAAGTAAATTTAACTTCACTACAATAATTATATCTTTAATATTATTATTTAATTAAATACTTCGGTTTGCAATAATCTTGAAGGGCATTGAGACTCCCGTGAATGAGAGTTTTTTCTTTTTTTATCGCCAGGGCAATTTCAGAAATGTGGTTGGGCTCGACAGCGAAGAGTTTGATTAACTGTAGAAATTGTACATCTCAGTAATTGAGAGAACCCATCTCAGTCACATGGTGGTCACATGCGTACAAAGAAAATTTACATACAAGTAGGCCAACCAAAAAACTGAGATATCATTTCAAGATTCTAAGTACGCTGTTGAAGAAAGGCCTAGAAGACAAAGACATTGAAAAAAAGACAATGAGCTCGGCGTTGGGAGAAATTCAAATTCTTATTATAGTTTACAAGGACATCCTTCCCTTACGAAACCCGACCTACACATTGCTTGGGAAACAGGTAAATGGGTATCTTTAAAATATTGTCGTTCTTGATTCTTTCAAGCTGCTGAGAGTTGGAAACATGTTGAGAATTTGAGGCTAATGTTAATTAAGTCGAAGAAGCCACAAGGCTAATGGTTATTCACCTTGAAGTCGATGTAATTATAATTGCGACATACAATGTTTCCCTCTTTTGGTGAAAATATGCTTGGCCCAGAGCTATATTGTCATAAATACGATAGTTGCAAATTTCTAAATATATATAACTTCGCTCTCAATTCTTCCCTTAATTATAAAAAACACGATCAAAACATTGACAAATACTAGCTTCTATACTAACCGCTAGCATTTACTAATTACCCACCTACTAAACAATAGTTTTTCTAGCTTCAGAAGTTAAAAAGTTACAGCAGCTCAATTTCAAACTGGTTGCAATTTTCTTTCATTGATGCTTATTTTTGAACAGAAAAATAAGCTCATTTCATTCAATATCAACACAGATGGTAAAGTGGCAAAGTTTAAGTGGACAATCTACAAGTATCCAAAAGAATAAGAAAAAAATAAAAATACGGCTCCCAATCACCATGTAGGCTGAGAATTTTTTTTTTTTTTTTTCTGTAATGGCGAGTCAACTCACAACAAACAAATGCTGAGAATCCGGCAAAATGTTTGAAGTAAACAAGGAAATAAAACTCATCTAACATAGTAAGGAGGATGACCAGGTGGAAAAGCACCACCGGGCCTTGCAGGCTGCACTCCAGGTTGAGTCATCGACATAGCAGGTTGTGACAAAGGTGACGAACCAGTGGGCATTGAAGCAGTGGCATAAGCAGGAACAGGAGTTGCCACATACGTTTGACCCATAAACGTTCCAGCAACCGACACATGAATTGGGGCTCCTGCCTGCACAGATGGATTCCAAGATGGCACTTGTCCAGCAGGACCTTGTGCTGGAGCCGCAGCTGCATACTGGCTCCCAGGATATATTGGAGCTGCCTGATGATTCTGCCAAACTGCTGGAGCAGTAGGTACAGCCGGGATATGCTGTGCCACAATTAAACTTGGATCCTGGACTGTGTAATCTCTACTTTTGTCACTGTAAGCCTACACATGGCAATAAATAAATAAATCTGATTGGCAAAGAGATTTCATAGAGCACATTATAAAATTAAATTTAACTAAAAACAGTGGGCTTTAAGTGTCAGGATGCATACTTTTTAGGGACTGAATCTTTATCGGATCATGAATCAATCCACTTTTTCTTGTAAGACGTCTAAATTTCTTTTCCGAATTTTTTTTTCAAATTTTCTCATGAACATTAACTCAAAAGCATATATTAATACCTTAACATTGAGATCAGTATGACGAGAGTATGATAGATGAAGCTTACAATAGCCACCATCATAAATGCAGTGTCCCTCAAGAGCTTCTTTTGCAACTGCTGCAGTTGTAACATCTGGAAAATAACATGAACATCAGTACAACCTGAACAGTACTGAAACTAACATAGATATAAACTTTGGTCAGTAACAAAGATTATCATAAACCAAAAAAACTAACAAAATTCGAATGAAACAATGTGCCAACACTATTCACAGAAAAAAAAACACCAGCAAAATCACAGAAGCTGAAAAGAATGGTATCCTCAACCCATAAAAAGTAGCAACATACACAAAGTTTACACGTTGGACAAGAAGACAGTTTGCTGTGAATTTTCTTGTCATACAGAAATTCATGAGTTGTAATATTTGAAATTTCAATATGCAAAATTTTTAAAAAAAAATTACACAGCTATCTTTGAAAGAAGCAGATAACCTCATGCTTCATCTCTTCCTTCCTATTTCTAAATGTAATCAAGTACTAGTCCAAGTAAGAATATTGAGAAAGGGACCGCAAAATAAAGAGAAAATCAGCCGGCTAGAATCTAGTGTATGAGGATTATCTCCAATGTGGGCCCTAAGCTTCCAAGTCTTTAGCTTATAACAAAAGAGTTAATAAGCGATAATTTTTCAAGAGCAAATTTTATAAAGCGAGAACTCTTTAAAGACACACCTCGCCATCTCATTCCCAGCCTAACAGAAGCAAAAGTTTCAGATGCCTATCTTGCTAGCTCCCCGGTAAGTCATGGTTAAGGCAACTAAATTTAACCAGCATAAAATCAATTACCTCCACTAAGAATCATTCAAGTTATTCAAATATGAAAAAAATGATTTTTTGACAAAACATTTGTCCCAATTTATTTTTAAAAAAATCCTAATATTATTACAATACTATAGATCTCCAGCTGTTCAAAAGATCATCTTTCAGTGGATTGGAGAATATGAATCCCAAAAATCAGCTACTATTCCCGGTGATATACAAAATAGATCCCAATGAAGCCTCTTCAGAATAGTTGCCTCATACTAACACATTTTAGCGGGATACTCAGGCTTGTAACTTTATCAATTAGAAAAATAATTTTCAGAAATATATCAAGCACTCAGTTACATGTAACCACAATAAAAGCATGCTGTGAAAAAAGTATCAGTTAAAGAATCTTCTGTACCCCAAAATTATTTTGACACCGAAACATATAACTCGGAGAGAGAACATAGACTTCAACCTTAACAAAAAAGACATGATACTTCAGTAGATACATTTGACACTTCGTGAATTGGAAGATAGGTTTGGAAAATCTGGGGATTCAATTACAATTCTTTCATATTGAAAGAGCGAGATATCAGCACATATATGAAAGATAAAAAGGTCAAATTAAAACCAAATAGGAAGAGGAAATAGAATAACGAGATGCATTTGAAGATTAAACTCAAATAAAGAGAAAATAACATTTCATGTAAAGGCAACATTGTCCAAGTATCTGCTAATCCAGGAAAGAGCCTTGAAGGTGGAAAACCAACTGTTCCATGAACATTTCTATAAATAACTTTTCAAGTGCATGCAGATCCAAAATGTAAGAATTATACAAATACCAATTGTGTATGAAATACAAGGCTAATCAAAAAGGGAACATATACATTTATTATTATTATTATTATTATTATTATTATTATTTGGAAAATGTAGCACTTCGAGGAAGATGACAAACCAGGATATTGAACTAGAGCTTGTGTTCCACCGTTTTTCTCAAATATAGCAATTTTCTGAACCGTGCCAAATGCAGAGAATACCTACCACAGGTAAGAAGCAGTGTTTTATGAGCACATTTTACATAATAAAACAAGAATCCATCATAATGAAGCATATATACAATTCCTCACAGTGTGAAGAACTTCTACTGTGACAGCATACTGCATATTCTCAATGGAAGCAAGAAGCACATTACTCTCAGGTTCCTTCTTTTTTCCATCAGGACCAATAGTAGGCTGAAGGTGACAGCTTGTCAGCATACCATCATTAATACAAAACACAGAAAATCATATAGAATTAAGAACGTACCTGCATAAGACCGTCGATTGCAGTAGGATTCACAGGAAGGTAGGGATTTGTATAGTCTCTACATTGTTTGCCAAACAAAGTTACATTTATCATTCATGCACCATGCAGAATAAATTACACAAAAACTTTAGAAACTGTAGCAGAAATCAGAACACATTCAAAACAAAATGATAAAAGAGAAAATCTAAAGTGTAGATATGATCGTGTATTATAAATCAAGTTTTCAGGTAACATTGAAGCCAAAATTATTCTCACATGTATTTACAAGGAATCTACTAGTGTGACACTAGACAATGTTATGCTATATAAAAACGGCTAAAATGTTCATTTTAGTTTTGTAGACAATACTAAAAGCAAATCAAATACATTTCTACCAAGTGTTTGAAAATTGATTGCATAAAAAAGCAATTACTTCATTCAATATAATTTCATGATCAATGCACGAGGAACTCAAACTACAATGACATTTGCAAATGCATTAAACTATTCTCAAAGATTAGGGAAATTACTACTCGGCCATGACAATACATCTGTATTCTGTGTACCAGGCTTCACTAAGGCCCTAGATGACAAAAAGCACACACACCAATTAGCAAGACCTAAAATGTCAAACAATAGACAACATATAAGAGGCTTGAGCAATAAATATGATCACGTAAAAAAAAAAAATCAGATTCTCAACCTCTTAAGTTCCTCCATTACCTGCTCCGATGAGACTGAAACTTTATATTCAGATCAGTGTGCGCAGAATAAGAAATACGCAAATGGCAGGAACCAACATGCTCTGGAAGCAAGTACCTAAATTGAAACATCATTCCGCAAAATAAGATAATTTTAAATACTGAAATAACTCCAAAGTACAACCAAAATATGAACATGAACAAAATGTTAAGCGATGGGCAGAAGTAGTGCATGCCTTGGAATACTTCTCCCATCCAAAGCATTCCTTGCTGAAGATGCAGTCTCAGCGTCAGTAAACTGGATTAATGCCTGTCAAGATATGTCATAAAGTTGAGAGAAACATAGAAAATCAAGGCAATTTCAAAGATGCCTGTATTCAATTTTTGATCTCTTACCTGAAAACCAGCAGCCTTTTCGAAAGTGGCAATCTTATGCACAAAGCCAAAAGCAGAAAAGACCTGAAACAAATATCAAATAGGTATGACTGCAACCTTAAAAATATTAATGAAGAACAATAAATATACCACAAGGATCCATCTGAAACATCGATAACTGGAACAAAAAGAAAAAGAAACTTGCAAACAGATAAGATATAAGTGCAGAATGACACCTGTACACATATGCGTCAAGATAGACCTTAGTAAGGAGTATGATGCACATGATAAATTTTCCAAACTGTCTCCAACAAAAGAATCTTAAGTAAGAAGCAAACCATCTGTGATTCAATTGATTTCAATCAAAATTGACATAATTTAACCCTCTTAATTTAAGAACATATGAAGTTGTCTTTATTGGATGTTCATTATAATCATCCGTGATTGTATTGATTACAAATAATATATATGCTTTCCTCTTAAAAGTCGCTGATCTTAACATAGTAAACCACATCTGCCCCAAATAAACTTTTAATAGAGTTGTTTAAATATGTATTTCATTAACCATAAGAGTTGGATCCTGAGAAGAAAATGGGGGTTCATAAAATCGGATAACGTAAAGCACAGCACTTACCAAGTGAATAACATCAATGCTCACATCACCAGCTTCCACACCTTCAATAGTTACTAGTAAGACATTTCCAGGAACATCACCAGGACTCTTGTTGTTGACAATTTCATGTCTATTCGAATACTGAATATAAACAGTTTTACCACGAACTTGTGCAGGCTCTGATGATGAAGCATAATATGAAACCATTGAGATGGCTTGATTTAAGTCTACCTGCAAGAAATAAACATATTATCAAATAGTGGGAAAAAATTTAAGGAAAAATGAATTGTAAAACACTGAGTAAATTTAACAACTTAAGCAAAGTTAACTGAAGGAGCAGACAAATAAACACATAAACTACTCCAATTAACTTAGACTTGGTATCAAAATGCTACTCAACTCAACTAAGCCTCAAATCCTAAATTAATTGGGATAGGCTAAACAAATACAAATCCTTCATTAAACCTTTGCAGAAAAATATTTATGATTTGTTTAAACATCATATCATTTTTCACTACTTTCACCAACATAAGATTGCTGTAGCATTTCCCCTTTCATCCCAACTACTTGAATCCAAATCACTCTTTTGCGTCACATTCACAACATCACATGTCACCTTTGAACACAATGACCAAACCATCTCAGTTAACCTTCCCTTTTCTTCTCAACAGGCACCATCTCTATGAAAACCTTCTCATTTCTTACATTGTCATTTCAAGTTTCCTTACACATCCACATCAATAACCTCAGCTTGCCCACAGGCATTTTAGGAACAAGTTTATTCTTGACAGCCAAATACTGTTGAATGCATGTCAAATAGCATTAAGAACTCTAACGACCACTCCAATTTCTTTTCTCAATTACAGTTTATGCTGGTTTCTTATTAATGTAAGCATTAATTGTCCCAAATGCAACACAACTAAATCAATATAAGCTTTGCTTCAAATTTGAATCTTAAAATATCAACCTAACTTCATCCACTAAAACAAATATAATAATCTGACCTTTATTTTCTAAAACAATAAGTAAATCAACTGACCATAATCTAAGCTACAAACTACTATAAAATTTCTCTCTAACTGAATCTACACACAGTTCGAATTGTAACAAATGTTTGCAAACACACAGAATTTTCCCGGAACCCACTACCTACTTAACTAAACTCATGAAAAATGAAACAAAATTGAATCAAGCAAGCACAGACAACCCTCAAACACTTACGTATTCAACAAAAGCTTGATTGTAATTAAAGTTGGTGTTGACGATCTTTCCAAATGGTTTACACAGCTCGATGAGCTTCTTTTCTGTACACTCCCAGGGTAAGTTAACAGAGATCGAGGACTTTGAAATGACTCTGTGTACCGGAATTGTGGCAGGCTGGAAGTTGACATCTAGGGTTTTGTTTTCTTTCTTTCCTTTGTTTTGTTTGGTTG
>JAWDEX010000022.1:1386241-1426168 GCA_035221805.1 Trichilia hirta
TTTCACCTCTCAATCACACTTTATGCTTGTTACTTACTAATGTAAATATTAATCCCACAATATGCAACGAAAAAATATCAATATAAACTTTGCTTCAAATTTGAAGCTTACAAAATCAACTTCATCCAGTAAAATAAACAACATAATCTGATATTTATTTTCTAAAACAATAACTAAATCAACCAACCATAATCTAAGCTACAACCTACTCTAAAGTTTCTCTCTAACGAAACCACACACAGTTCGAGATTCTCACAATTATTCACAAACAAAGAAGATTTTCCCGGAATCCGCCGTATCCGCCGTCTAGTTAACTAAACACGCGAAAATCGAGCTAAAATTGAATCGAGCAAACACAAACAACTTTCAAACACTTACATATTCAACAAAAGCCTGATTACGATTGGCGCCAACATTACACTTGGTGTTGACGATCTTTCCGAATGGTCTACACAGCTCGATGAGCTCCTCTTCCGTACACTCCCAGGGTAAGTTACGGAGGTGGAGTACTTTGGACGGAGTCTGTGTGTACCGGAACTGGGGCTGGCTGGAAGTTGACATTTAGGGTTTTTGTTTGTTTTGTTTGGCAGTCTAGAAAATCCGGTATTTTCCTTGGGATTTTATAGCCCGTGATTATCAATCGAATTCTTTTGTTTAGCAGTGCAGCGTGCCGTGCCGTGCTGTGGGGGAAGATTTTATACCCAAAGTTACAGCCTCACAAGAGGGATCGCGTATGCGACGTCGTGCAAACATATTGCGTTTATTACAAAATTACCATTTCACCCTTGATAGTTGTGAACTAAAATGGCCTGTACTCTGAAAATAACTTTAATATTACGGTAATTCTACTGTTCTTCAAAAATAAAAGAACTAGATATTTTAATGATTTTACCGTAAGCTCATTTGCAACATTTAATTAATTAAACATGCTAAAAATAAAAAAAAATATCCCAATTACATAAATATTATATTTAAGGATATATTCGTTACCTTAATTTCCTACAATAAAAACTTCGTAAACTTGAAACACTAATAAGATTAAATTTTAAACGTGCCAGACAAACATACTAAAATTTTATGATGCACAAACATATCTTATCTTCTAATTTTGTCCCGTATTTATTTTAATTATTGTAATTACTACAATTAATAAAATATGATATATTGTTGGATTTAATAAATTAAATAATAGTTCTTGATTAATAAATTGAATAATTCTCCTGTTCATTTTCATTATGGTCATAATTAATTAATTTTTAAAATAATGTCTCACTTAATGCAGATGCGCGACTCCAGCTCAACCCACAAAAATGGAAGCAAAAGCAATATTGAATATAATCAATTATTCACTCTAGTCAACACTTCAAAGCCTGAACCAAAATTTACGCAAACACGATTTGCTTCAGCAAGCATAAGCATAGCCCAAAAACAATTTGCTCAAATTTTTTCATTCCTTCCCCAATATTGCAAATACATTTCTTCCCTTATTTCCTTTTTCTGCCAAATCTTTGATTCACCAGTTCTATACAATCATATAAAAGTACACAGCGTGATACAGTAGAATTTACCAAATCCACTAGCAATTGTAAGAGCAAAAACCTGACCGCTAATGTGCCCAGAAGATGTTCATTTCAATCGATCAGCCACAATATTGGACAACACTCTAAAAGCATGCAATGTAAGATATAAGAAGCAAACCTAATCACTTCCCTGCAAAAATCTGAAGATCAGCTTTCAACAGCATCTGAACTGTCGTTAAAAAATGATACGCAACAAATTTTTGATCGAGGACTCCATAAATTTAATTCATAAATGAACCTCCAAAACTTACTCAAATGAGGATACCCAGAAACTATTTCTTCAAACAATTTCAGTATTTACAACCTTCATTATTCGAGAAATCCATTAGTATCAATAAACTGCAAAAGCTAGTAATTTTAAAAAGGATTCAATATGCCATGAATATAGAAATTAAGGTACAAGACATAAACCTGATGGGAGCCTACATGATATTAAAACATGCATAGCAAAGCTGTGTGCATCATTGAGTTTCTGTTATACTCTGCTGTACCTGTATGTATAATGAAATACCATCTCCAACAATTCATTGGTTTGCATTTCCTTATTATATAACAATCAGAATACTAGCTGACCATTTTCATTTTTCAATTAAATATATTCTCCAAAAGGCTAGCATGCAAGGGCTGTCACTGAAACAGCTGGATTAATCAATAAGGGGCACTAAACATGCCTGCTTCTAGACTTAAATTGACATCTGCAGAACATCAATTCCAGCAATGCAGATGGGCCACTTTTGACACTCCAGGGTAACTGGCTAAGGGCATGTTTGAGGTTGAAGTGTTGTATGTGTGATGAAATCTAAAAAATGTCAAATGTTAGTGAAAAAATGAAAAGAGTCATAGTAAAAATTGACATTACCAAATACAATTTTCGGCTTTGCATCCAAAATTAATTGGAAGGAAATAATCTGAAACATACCCTAGATTCTGAGAGATAAGAAACCATAAAAATTAAACTCATTGAAACTAAGACAACATAGCTAATACTTGTTAGATAAACAGAACCCAAAACATCAAATACAACTGTCAGAGGATGGAAATATCATGGTTTTTTACTGCTAGAAAAATGTGAACTAGGGAAATAAAAAGTAAATAAAGCAGCAACATAGGCAGGCAGCCAGCTATATAGGTTGTTCGGAGCACAATATGTAGAGCTTGGTGAATTTGGTGTCTAGGAGATGTCAGAATTCAATAGTGAACAAACAAATCGTCCACATATATTTAGTCCTTCTAAGTAAAGGCAAGAGGGTGGGCCATGAGTATGTCAACCCTGGTTCATCTGGTCTTCCAGTTTAAGGCAGGCTTCATCAAAAGAGGCAGTGGGCGGGCTTCAGGCTTCATGGATCTCAGCTGTTTTAATGGGAAGGGAAAGGCAACAAAGGTAAAACAAGAGCATCAGAATCCTATTTACAGGGAGTCGGATACATATCACATCAAACTGTCATATACTAGCATGTGACTAAGATGAAATTTCCAGTTACATCAATTGAGAGGGAAGCAAAAGAAAAAAAATAGTATAATCTACCTTCAAGGGCATCACCCAGTTCTAGTAATAACTTTTGCGACGAGAAACAGGGGTATGGCTGGATAACCTGACAAGAGAAGTTAATGATGAGGTTTGTGGGTCATAAAGCAGCAACAATAATATGACTTTACTAAAGAAACTAGGACCTAAAACCTCCAACAAATGCATATAGGAGAAATCTTAAAAAGCCAGAATTGTTGACATTAGACTAAAATCCGTAGCAAGTAAACAAAAATCCCAAAATCCTTGTTCAACCAAGGATTTGTACAATCAGTCACCCTAATATCCCAATAAACTGTACCCCATCATAAGAATCGATAAATAAATAACAAAAGACACTAAACAAGACACGATCACATTAGGTTGAACTAAAATAAATAAATTATACTTACCCAGAATTACTGCTACGTCCTGAATAACCTCCATAGGTTCCATAAGCACTGCCACTACCACCAATCTACAGATAAGATTAAAAATTATTACACAGAAAATAACATATGGGTTCTCAATATTACTTAGCAACACAACCTGCCCAGAGGTTAAACGCACATACTAATAACCATAAGACGTAACAAGATAAATATAAAGCAATAATTAAAGCAGCAAAATGATCTTGCCTAAATAAAGTTGAAACAAATGAACAAGCAAATAAAAATTATACTTAAAATTAAAATGAATGGATATTTATAAAAAAATAAAACTGTGAACTATAAAAGCTGTCACTGGAGTACCTGGGAACCACCATAACTTCCGTAAGCATCACCATGAACCACATCACTTGAACCATAGCCACCAGAATAAGGATGCCCACGTCCATGCCTTTTGCTATCTCTACTTTCATAAATTGAACCATCTGAACCATTTTCTGACACAGGAAGGTATGGCAAAACTGGCACAAATGTAGAAACTGCACCCTCCCTATCAAAAAAATTTGCTCTTAACCGTGTTGTTACTTGTACAAGAGCATCCTTGGCAAGATCAAGGTCCCCAGAAATCTGATCACAAAGGAATTAGCAATATCACTATAAGATAAAGAACAACTAAATATGCAGGGACACAATTAAGAATATAAATATGAAGGCTTTAATATAATCTTTACCTGCACCATCTCATCATCTTCAGAAGCAATTTTTGGAAGGCCTTCCTTAGGAAGTATGCGAATATTAGCTTTAGTCAGTCTCCGCATCTCAGATATAATAGCTCCTCCTTTACCGATAAGGCATCCAATACGAGAGGTTGGAACTAGTAACCGTGTTGTGTACGAGATAAGTCCTGAATCTCTTTCAATTTTCTCACTGCACCTGGGTTGCAACCGCACAACTGCTTCTATAGTTGGAGAGAGCGTGTCCTCAAAAAACTGTGTTAACTCAAAATTGAAATACGGTCAGAAATATATACCAAGACACTCTGCAATTAAACATGCACCAAAAAATCAATAGAAATTCACCTCCTTTGATGAAATAGTTATTAAGCAATCATCTCCTTCAGTTGCAGAACTATCAACTTTGATGACTGCCCGTGTCTCCTGTCTGATCTGATTGATTATGATACCACCCTTGCCAATCACACCTCCAATATTAGCAATTGGACAAACCAACCGCAGGGAAAATTCTCTCATAGACATCTCATCCCTTGGGGCTGAGTATAAAGAGCGTGACCAATCTCCAGCAGTGTCACCTTTGTATCCTCCATAATGACCCACCAATGGAGCTATTCCCACTATTGGGGTGGTACCAGCGGGAGCCAAGAGAGAACCACTAGTGGGGTACACATTTGAAATAGCAGAAGCAAGCAAGTGCTGAGATCGTGAAGGATTTTCGTGAAGGCGATTTGCAATTTGATATAGAGCCTTTTTCACAACTGAAGCTTCCCCAGATATCTGAAACGCGGTAAGAAAAATATGAAGTAATTTCAATTAAAACCCTAAACCAATAATATAGATGCAGGTAATGAACCAAACATATATAGTCTGGTATAACGATAACTTTCTTGTCAAAAATATGACCTAGAAACAGAGAATATGACAGAGAACCTAAACCAATAATATAGATGCAGGTAATGAGCCAAATAAATATCTTCAGGTATAATAAGTACTTGGCTGTCAAAAAACATGACCTAGAAACAGGGATTATGACAGAGACCACAAAAACATTTTGTATTTTAATGGTTTATGAAGAACCAATTTAATCTGCACGCATCTACTAATCACTACAACAATACATGGAAGTTTTAACATCATCCAGAATACCTGTACAAGCTCGTCAGACCTCAAGGCACAAGATGGCAAATGATCATCCTTAAGGATTCGAATCTGTGCGCCAGTTTCACTGCGGATGTCCTGAACTATCTGTCCACCTTTCCCAATTACACATCCAATCTGATCAGATGGTACAAGAAGCTTTGCAGTAACTTGGTGACCTCCTTCTAAGTCCTCATCATCATGCAATTCATCAGAAATAACTTTATCATGCACCCTAAACAGTGCATCCTGAGCAGGTGAAACAAACTTTTCACCGTCTTCATAAGCATTTGTCTCATCACTGGCACTGTATATAGTAACCACACGCTCCTCACAACCTGGAACTGTCTCACCAATCCTGATCTTTGATTTAGTGTCTATTCTTAATTGCTTGACAATCTCCCCTCCTCTCCCAATAATGCTCCCAATCTTTCTTATTGGGCACAAGTATCTGTACACTGTATCTTCTTTACCAATTATAAATTGGTCTCTATCTTCGCCAGAATACCTCCTTTTATTTGGACCATTGTCAGTGAAGTCGGTCTGTGACTGGGACCGTTTCCCATAACTATTCCTATGCCCAGCCATGACAATTTAGAGTTTATATCTGTTCAAAATCAAGCCATACAACATTTAAAAATCAATACAACATCTCAAACAATAAGCATCAGTATAGCACAAAATGATCTTCCAAATTGGTTAAAAAATCTATATAACTGTCATCAAACTAGCCAAGGGCTTCAAACAGCTACACAAACGTAATGTGAAAACCAAATTAACCTACAAATTATAATGGCTTGAGAGGCGGAACATTTGAATTAAATCTAAACATACCACAAACAATAAAATCATATTAAAACATGGTCCACAAAAAAATGCAAGCCAGCCAATGATCCAAGCTAAATTTTTTATTTTTACAAACTTCGAGTAGCCTCGTAAGGCATTTTAGAAATAAAATAAAACTAAAATCATCCCATAAATTATTGCCCGTTGAGACACGGCGTCTTCAAACTTAACCCAGGCCTATTTTCAAAACAAAGGTACACATAAGACGTAGATCCGAACACGGAGCGATAAGTCAAACCCCAATTCTCAAAAACAAAAAATTCAACTAACAAATTAATTCACAGAAAAATCAATTAAAATATGAGGAAAGAATCCGTACGCTGGTTAATAGATTTTTGTGGAAGTAAGCAAAAGTGTTAAACTTGGGGTAAAATGTTCTTCTTCTCAGGCACTCCCTTCGTTTCCTTGATTTCTAGGGTTGTGACCGAGGCTGGGTTCTTTAATTTGGTCTCGTTGTGGGTGTGCCACACGTGCAGAGCACGTCTCTCAGATTCTCGATAATTACAATATTTCCCCAAATTTTATGAGTATTCTGAATTCTTCTTATAATCTGTCTCAAATTTGCAATTACGTTTATAATTAATTTCACATAACCCCATATATTTTGATAATCATCATTGTGACCTTAAATTTTGTAAGATTATCCCTTTTTTACCTATCTCTATCCCCATGAGCTGAAACCAAAGCTCTTTGTTTCTATTAAAATAATTGTGCATCCTCCAACCGTTAGCATCATTTGTTAAATTTGGGGTTCGATTGACTTTGACCTACAAATTTTATTGTACCCTTAGAGAAAATAAAAAATTAGATGGATATATCACACCTAACGTGGTAAGACAAATTAATTAATAGATGTTACTTCAATATTTTGTTGGTGACAATTGCATCGCTAAGTGTTGTCTGATATCTCAATTCACAAAACATTGAAATGGCTTCTTCTTATTAATTCTATTGTTGATGCAATAAGATGAATCCATTTTAACTTTTTTCTTACCCCTAAATATTTAAATTACAATAGTTTATGTACATTGATCGAGAGTAAAGAATTATACTAAATTTAAATACTTGATTTTAGTATAAATTATAAGAGAAGCCTCAATCAATTAAGAACCGAGTATTTTTGTTTGTTTATCAACCCATAAGATAATGCGAAAAGGATCGTGTTTGAACACTACAAATGAGTCTTCAACAGCACAATAGGAGAGCCCAAATGCCTTAATGTGAGAATGCTTTCATACTAGGTTTAAATTTAAGGCCCAAAGATCAAACGAGTAGCACAAAATACGAATAATCAATAAAAACAAATAAATAATTTTAATTTAAAAAAAAAAAGTGCAATACCTCTAATAATAGAATTCAATAATATTTTATAATTTTAATAAATAAATAAATAAAAATAAAAAGTTTAAAGCCCAATATAAACACATTATAATTTTAATAAACATATGAATTGTGTCAAATCGACCACCTAAGAATTTAATAAAACACAAACTCAACATAAAACGCGAATTGACCTAAATGGTTTACAAGGTATTTGCACAACACAACATGATTTGCACCTTTGTCTGTCACTTCCGTGCAATGTGCCTCAGGCTATTTTTTTCAATAAAAGAAAAAAAACAAATGTCTCGAGGCAGAAGTATGGGTAAATTTCAATTCGGTGAAATTCAATTAATTAGATATCAAATATTTTCTAAAAATTTATTTATTGTCATTGTTTTTCGTTTCATATGCCAAAAAATCCTTAGAGTTCAGTTAACTTTGTAATAACAAATTATAATACAATCCTCTGAATGATTAAAAATTGTATTAATCCTGGCAAAAAGATTATAAAACACATGCAGCAATTGCAAAGTGAATGATTTAGTATAAATGAAATATATAAATTTACAAGCAAAAACTTTTCTGTGCAAGAATCTTTGTTGCACAAATCAAAACTCAAAATTATTGTTTCTTCTATGACCAAATGGAGTAAATTAACCCACCTAACTCAACTTCCCTTAGCCAAATACCACTGATTTTGGACAGGCACTTCCTTTATTTCAAATCAAGACTGTTGCCATGTTTCATAAATGTTCTCTGCAGCAATTCCGGACCTCTCTCTAGGCTTAAATTTATTTTGTTTTCAGATCAACTTGGGTGATGGAGACAGATCTTCAAACACTTATTATATCTTGGTTTTACCATCCTTGCAAAGTCACATCCAACACCATACAAAAACTTCTATGTAAACTCTACTTTCTGTGTTAAATCTGTTGGATAACAGCATAAATTTTTTATAGTTCTAATGCTGAACTCCATCCGCAAAAGCAAAAGCTTTTGCTAGTTCCATTAATTAGTTCCTCGAGAAAATCCTTTATAAACAGACAACTCCCATCATAACATTAACCAATCTCTCTTGCTTCAGTTCAATCCAACCCTATTTGTCCATTTCTCTGCCATGAGAGTTTCCCATCCAATTGTCTTCTTTCTTTCTTTCTTGTATGGGGGTGTTCCCTTTTGGTTTATTTCAATTAGAGAATTTTGTCTTTCTCATTTGGGAAATTCATTCCTTTTTTTTTTTTTTTTGATTGGTTAATGGGTTTGTTTGGAATGTCTGCTACTTCCTGTTAACTGAATCTTCTTCTTTTTAGCTCTTTATTATGGTATTCTTAATCATCTAAGAGTCTAGCATGTGGGGATGAGGTTACGTGATGCAGCCAAGGATGACTTGCCGAAAAACTTGATCATCATAAAAATTATTGACATGTTTGCCAACGTGTTTGTTCATTATATGCGATACTGAGAGTATACACATCTAATTACGTTGGTTAATTTACATGTTGATCGGCAAGTCGTCTCTGGCTACAAAACTTCCTCCTCTCTCATGCTAGACTTTAGATGATAATCGCGATGATGACGATGACGAAGAAGCAATACAATAACAAAACGGGGTAAACTTGTTCTTTTAACATTTTTTATTGATGTCTTCTTTCTGTTTTAACACTGTAGATTTTTTGCAGGTTTTGATGTACTGTCGACATCTGTCTGCTCCATGCAGTAGGGAAGAATAATTTACACCAACCTAATTCGTCTTGAGCAGTTCAAATTATACATCAAATCTCATATAGTAGTATTCAAAACTCTACTAGTATATGTTAAGTTGCATTCTGCCATATCCAGCATTCATTTGCTATAGCAAAGGATCCGATAATTCACTAGCTACGGAAGCTTGACATAAGATTTTCTGTCTGAGTTAGTGCTTTCTCTGGGTATTCAAGTTTTAGCTAATTGAAAATGGCTTGTAAGGTCAAGTTTCTGAGACTGTTGAACCAAAAAGAAAATCTCAATGAATATTAACTAACTGCTCTTTGAGTACAATCATGGCCAAATGTTTACTAGTCTTTTGCATTTTCTTCACTTTCTAATCCTGTAAAACTAATCCAATGGATGCATTTATAAATAATCAAAAGTAAAATCTAGTTCCATTCCATCAATCTAACCTTAAATACGGTAAATAAATGAAGTTTAGAAACTAACCAAGATCCATAATCACCTTATTAATGGCTAATTAATACATATATAATCAATTCTCTCAATATCCCAACAATTTTCTTATTATAAACATTGAAAAACTGCTTAAATTCCAAACACGCATACAAATTAGAATCAAACCCAGAAACAGTTGATACAGTTAATTCAAAACTTGAATCAAAATCAACTTTGAATATTGTAAATAGAATGAAGAAGCTACAAAGATATGAGACCTTCCTGGACAAGCAGACCAGACGTGAAAACCAACAGTCCAACTGTGATGCATTTAGTTGGAGAGATGAAAGTCTGTGAACAAGCAGACAAAGTGAATCCTGCTCCAACCAGATCAATCAAAAGGGCACTCAAATTTTGATTCGTTGTCTGTGTTGTGAGCTTCTTCTTTTCTCTCTTGCTTTTGCCCTGTTAATGATTCTGATTTGAGATGATTTGCAGTGGTGCTGAGATGATTTTAATTTTTAACTAGTTCTTCGGCTTTTGAGAAGAAGATTAAAGCCAACTATATATTCTTTGAAAGTCAACTCTTCGGTGGGAGGGAGATGACAGTAGCAATTGATCCCAGAATACATTTTATTATCATGATATATAAGTATGCAGTATTTTTAGTGAAGTTCGAGACAATAATTTTATTTACTTTTTTTGGTAAGTTACCCCATTTTTATTAAACAATTTTGGGAAATTTAATCATTTAGTTCCTACATTTATATGTTTCTAACATTAATATATCTGTTTTCTTGCTCGAATACTACAAAATTTTATATAAATTTATTCATAATAATTAATGTGATTATTATTATTATTATTATTATTATATATGAAATTTAAAAATTATTTAAATAATAACAATAATAATAATATATCATTATTGTAGTTATTTGTATAAATAAATTTATATAAAAATTTGTATTTGTAATGTTATTGTATTATAAAATATTTTGCATATTTGTGTTTTTAACTGAAATTTTTAAATTTTTAAATTTTAATGATATCTTAATTTAAATGATTTACTTTATTTTTAACTGATATTTAAGAGTAATACTTTTGTCTTCGTATTTCTGTAATTTTAAATAATAAAGTTTGATGTTAGGGACTTATTATATCTAATTGATTATACTAACGTATGTTTATAAATAAAAATGTAAAAACATTAAGGACTCATTTGAGTCAGATTTCAAATAATGAGCTTCTTTTTGTTATTCCTCCTTAGTGGGATTGGAATAGGCCATTTTCCCAAATTACTTGCCACTGCACTTGCTTAACCATACTCTGGAGCTGGTTATTGAGAGCAATGTAGAGCCATAGACGAGGAGAAAGCATGACAATTTCCAAACTTGACCGAAACCACATGTTCCAAAACCTCTCCACTCTCGGGAAATCCCGCACCTTCGACGTAATCAAACAGGTTAGTTCTTCCTTCTCCCCACTATATCACATTTTCACCGATCAATTTCATCTTTATCACCATTGAAGGAACAAAGAAAAGGAAATTCAGATAAATTATCTTCTGTTAATTGCTCCAATATTGCAAATTCTGTTCTTTTGAGGTGTTCGAATTTGTTAGAGGTACAGAAAGATGAGTCATATGCTAATGCTTCACTAAAAGACTTTCTTTTGGTTATATCTGATGTAATATCTAAGAGTGTTTAAGTTTTAGAGATTTTTAGTATTGAAACCCGAAAATGTTCTCAAAATATTGTTTGTTTTTCAGTTTGAGTGTGAAAAGATTGGATTTAGAGTTGGAAAGAATTGAAACTTTACAGGAAATTCCTAAGTGGTTAGTAGGCAATATAACGGTTTTAAGCTATCTTCCCAGGAAGTATGAGGTTATGGACTCGATGCTTATATGAGTGGGGATTTTCAGAAGTTTGAGTTATTGCTCTTGGCAATGGAGAGGGGGAATTTTGTTGAATGGATATGAAATTTTCAGTAATATGATCGAAGGGTATGTTGGTGTTGGTGTTGGTGATTTAGAAGGGGGTGTTTTGGTCTTCAATCGAATGAGGGTAGGGGCTTAGTTCTCTTCTTATTCTGTTGTCGTCATTTAGGGAGGATCCAAATCCTTTAACGTCACCTAACTTATCTTGGTTGACAAGAATGCAACAATGTTGCTTTGTCTCGTAAATGACTCTCAAATGTATTTGCAAGATGAGGTATCAAATTTTGTAAAAGGCTTTATCAAATGTCATCAGGAGGCAATTATATCTAACATTGCACAAGCTCTCACAACCATAGAGACTATGTTGATAAATCCCTCAAATTTTGTGTCAGATATCAAATTAATTAATTTGCTGCGTTATTTCTCCTTGGTCACTGCCACAATGCAGCTGTGCTAAACTCTGCAACTGGCTATTGTTCAATTTAACGATAGATGAGAAAACAAACCACAACAATTTCCAAACTTGATTGCAATCATATGTTCCAAATTCTCTCCACTCTCAAGAACTCGCACAAGATCAACCAAATCAAACAGGTTCGGTCTCTGTTCTCCAGACAACAGCACATTTTCACCATTGATAGTACTCTCACAGACTATCCACTTTCATCTTTGTCATCATTAAAGGAGCCAAAAAACAAACCCAACAAAGATTTATCTCTGTTAACTTATCTGGTATTGCAAAACCTGTTCTTTTGAGGTGTTCCCATTTGTTGGAGGTAAAGAAATGCAAATCATCTGCTAATTTTTTGTTAAAAAACTTTCTTTTGGTTATATTTGATGTAATACCTGAAACTGCAGGTAAGTTTTGGAGATTGTTAGTGTTGAAACTCAAAAATGTGCTTGAAGTATTGCTGGGTTTTCAGTTCGAATGTGAAAAGGTTGAATTTAGAGATGGAAATGTTGAAATTTTATAGGAAACTTTTAAGTGGCTTGGTAGGCAATATAAAGGTTTTAAACATCTTCCTAGGTCGTATGAGGTGATGGTCTTGGTGCTTATAAGAATGGGGATGTTCAGAGAAGTTGAGTCATTATTCTTTGTAATGGAGGGAGAGCAAATTTGGTTGACCAGTAATGAAATCTTCTATAATTTGATTGAAGGGTATGTTATTGGTGGTGATTTAGAGAGGATTGCTTTGTTATTTGATCAAATGAGGGGAAGGGGTTTTGTTCCCTCCCTGTCCTGTTATCATGTTTTTATTGATAATTCAGTTAAAATGAAGAGAATCAAATTGGCTTTTCGAGTCTGTTTGGAGATGGGCATTAATTTAACTGAAGCGGAAAAGGCTAGTTTTCAGAATGTTGTTAGGTTACTTTGCAGGGAAGGAAAGATTCAGGAGTCAAGAAATCTTGTTAGGAAGGCTATGGCTTTTGGATTGGAACCTAGTGTTTTTTTTCTTAATGAAATTGCTTGTGGATATTGTAAGAAGGACTTTGAAGATTTACTAAGTTTCTTCTTTGACACAATGTGTGCACCAGATGTTCTTACTGGCAATAGGATTGTTTACACCGTATGTGGCATCTTTGGTGTGGAGAGTTTGGGAACTTGGAAAAGCTTTGGAGTTGAGTCAAGAAATGAGACTAAAAGGCTGTGTTCATGAGTCAGTTGTTCAAAATGCAATCGTAGAGGGGCTTGCTTCTCACAGTAAACTTCAAGAAGCAGAACAATTTTTGGATCAGATTATATATAAAGTTCTAGTTCCTGAAACTATCAACTTTGATTATCTAATTAAACAGGTTTGTGGTTATGGAGGACTAAACAAAGGCAATCGATCTTTTGAATATAATGTTGAAGAAAGAAAGTATCCCTAATTCTGCGAGTTATGAACTTATGATTTTATAATTTATGGTTTATGCATATGTAACAAGCTAGACGAAGCCATGGATTACCATGCTGAGATGTTGGCTAGGGTTCAGACGCCAAGTATGAAAACGTAGGAATTGCTTGTCCACAAGTTATCCCAAGAAAAAAGAAGGAAGAACATCCAAAGCAGAAACATTGTTAATTTCTATGGTTTTTGTGGGTGAAACTCCAAGTCAGGAAATGTACTCCACTGTAGTTAACGGGTATTGCTTTGAAAACAATCTCAATAGGGAATCAGAGCTCGTGCAGGTTATGCAACAAAGTGGGTATAGTCCAGATTTTGGCACACCCTGGTCTCTTATAGGCAACTTAAGCAATTCAAATGACAATGACAATAATAAAAGCAGCCAAGGTCTTTTGCCAAGGCTTCTTTCTGGATAAAAAAGGACTTCAAGGCCTAAGTAAGGTGATACTATCGATAGGTTTCTACTTCTACGACTGATTTCTTTATTTCCCTGTTAGTTGATACAATATTAAACAGGAAAATTTTTCCATTTTACCAGCTTCCAGATTCTGGAGTGATCTGTTATCTAAACGAAATATACGATCAAAATTCAAGAATTGCCGCTTTGCTCTTTGTTTTCTTTTATATGCCCTTGATTTCAGTGACCCTCTATAATGAAATATGACATCTAACTCACTGAATAAGTATTACCAGTCTATTTATCTCTAGACCAATGCCATTTTTTCTTAAAACCATTCCATAAATCATGGCCTAACCTATTAAAGGTACTTTGTTTTGTAGATAGATTTGACTTCCATACGAAAAGCCTGTATTAGAACTCGATATTCAAAGTATGTTTCACTGGGGAGGAAGAATATGATGCTTGTTACCTGTTAACTTGTGCAACATCCTACTGTATTATTTACATCATAACCAATAAATTTTTTTGTAGTGAATATAATTGAACCCAGTTCCTTTTTTTTCTTTCCTTTTTCTCTTTTCAAATCCTTCATATAAAGAAAAGGTCATATTACGGTACAGCCAGTTGTACTGTAACAGAAGCTTAATCGAATCTACGACATCCATACTAAAGCAAAATTTGAGACGAGGGGTTACAACAAAAACAAAACAAATATCAATATATAAACAAATAAGCAGACGGGAACTCAATATGAGAAGGAAACTTCTGAGCTCTTTCCTGAAGATGATAACAGATTTTAAGGAATTAAGTAGTTTGGTTCAATAATGCACTTATGATAAACCAACTCAATCTTTAAAGTTTCATTTCCATATGCTGCCACAAATTGGCGACCGCCCCGTGTTACCAAAATCTCCCATTGGTTGGAATATTCGAAGACCTAATAAAAAATAGTGGCCAGATTCTTCCTTACATTAAAAAATGAGAATAAATCTAGTATTCTGGCTTCGCCAATTTGGGTCACGTGGTTTGATGGAGTTGGAACCAAAAATAAGGCGAGTATTGCAGGTACTGATGTTAAAAGAAAAAAATTTCATTAGCTTTAGTAAGTACGGTCATGTTGAAAGCTCAATATTCTCCGGACTTCTGGCATGAAAGTGGGGTTCTCAAACCACTAGAAACTTATCGAACTGCTCCCGGTGTTGGTTTGCGGTTTTGCATGTGGGCACATAGATTTCGTGCATATATCTAGCTACTCATTTCTTATTCGCCATGCACATTTAAAGGTTTCAAGCTCTTTTAAGTATATAACTCTTTAAAGAAAGCTAGAAGATACAGCTCAAGAAAAATGAAGGCAGGTGGTGTTGAGCCTGGTGATGCCAAGAATTCTGCCCCTAGAAGTGGGGTGAATACAGGGATTTCCATACTAGACGTCATTTTGAGGCTGCTTGCTTTTATTGGTACCCCAGGGAGTGCAATTGCTATGGGAACAACTAATGAAACACTTCCTTTCTTCACTCAGTTCAGTCGATTCAGAGCTGAGTATGCGATATTCCAACATTCACGTACGTTTTCTTGTTCATTGAGTTGATTTTGTAAAATATACTTCCATACATTTGCTAGTATTTGTTGAAGAAATACTTAGCTTTTTATTTGTACAGGTTCTTTGTGATCGAAAATGCTGTTGTAAGTGGCTATTTGATTCTGTCTCTCCCTCTTTCAATCTTCAATATCGTCAGAAGCAAAGCACAGAAGAGTAGAATTATCTTGTTCTTCTTCAAAACGGTAATTCCTTGGGCATTAAGCTGAAGTGCAGCTCAATGAACACGAGAAGTTTATACATCTTATGACTAAAGTTTACAGTGTTTGTAGGCAATGCTGGCACTTTTGACTGCTGGAGCAGCAACATCAGCAGCAATTGTATACTTAGCACACAAGAGGAATGCAAGAGTAAACTGGTTTGCCATCTGCCAGCAATATAACTCCTTCTGCGGGCGAATCTCTGGTTCTTTGATTGGCTTTTTTGCAGTATTTGCAGTGTATCTACTGATAATATCGTTGTCTGGTGTGGCACGTTCTCAACGTTGATGTGCCATTGCACATATCATGATATCACTGTTTGTATTTGTCTGTTGAATTGTGTTTGCGCATATGAGGATATCAATGTCTGTTTGTTAATTGTGTTTGCTATGCGAAGACACCTAAGCATGGTTTCGTTACTTTTATGTACTATTGGCTTTCTTCTTTTAATGGGACGGATTTCCTGTTTTTCCTTAGTTACTTTATGTAATATTGGCTTTCTTCTTTATATGGGACGGATTTCCTGTTTTCCCAAGCGGCCGTTTCTTTATTGAATTATTGATTTTCAATTAATTTGAATCTCAGGAGTTCGGAAATTGAATGTTTTGTGAGCAGACAAGCAAAGACCGTGAAAGGAATCATTCCCATTTAGTAATTCCATTCATGTGATAACAAAGAAGATTCATTGAACCCCAATAATTCAATACTTTGTATAATTAAACAATCAACATTAAATTCGACTAACAAGCAAATCTCTAATATCTACATTTAGATTGTTGTAGCGATGCAGCTGTTGTTAAATAGAGTTTTCAGATGTGAAATATAAGGGAGTAGTAAAAAATTAGCTTCCGAATATTATCTTCAATGTCATTTTCATAGAAATCAGAAAAAGGAAAATAAGCTTTCTCAAATACGAAATTTTAATCTGAGAATTATGTTTTCATTTAAGCGTGTCTATTGTTTACTAACATAACAGTTAACATGTGAGGTCAGTTTGAGAGAATTTTTCTTGAAATTTTGCAGCTCAAGAATCCGGGTTTCTAGCATTTTGTTGAGGTTTCAAATTAAACAAAAATTGCATGAGAGCTTTATCATCTGCTTCAATTAGGCTGCAACCAGGCGCTTTCCTTACTCCCCTATCATCCATCAATTTTCTCACCTTCTCAACTCTAATCCACTCACCTTGTGAAGCATATATGTTTGAAAGTAATACGTAGTCCCCGCTCTCATCCGTTCTCATGTCAAGTAATCTCTTATTTGCACGCCTTCCCAGCTCAATGTTGCCATGAATTCTGCAAGCCCCGAGCAGAGTTCTCCAGATAATGGCATTGGGTTCAATCTCCATCCTGTCTATGAACTCAAATGCTTCGTTCAACAGTCCAGCACGCCCTAACAAGTCCACCATACACCCATAATGCCTTATATTTGGCTCGATACCGTACAAATCTTTCATAAGCTTAAAATATCTCTTTCCCTCTTCCACTCTACCTGCATGACTACAAGCAACTAGAACTCCGACAAAAGTGATCTCACTTGGCCTGAATTTTAACCTCTGCATTTCACGAAACATAATAATTGATTCCCCAGCATAGCCATGAAAAGCCAACCCTCCTATCACTGAACTCCATGTTGAAACATCTTTCTCCTTCATTCCATTAAACACTTCCATTGCTTTCTCAATGCTTCCACATTTAGCATACATGTCTATTAGTGCATTTCCATGAAAAACATTCATATTCCCTGAAGATGTCTCCAAAAGCGTGCAATGTATCTTCTTCCCCACTTCTAAATCACCCAAGTCTGCACAAGCAGACAACAAACTCAGCATAGTCACATCATCCGGTCTCTCTCCCACACTCCTCATCTCCTCAAACATCTCCAATGCCAGTTTATTCATTCCAGAAAGTACATATCCAGAAATCATTGCATTCCAAGTCACAACATCTCGTTTAGGCACCTCATTGAAAAGCTCCCTCGCTTTCTCCATTTTTCGTTGTTTCACGTACCCAGTAATCATCACATTCCAAGAAACCAAATCCTTAACCGGCATTTCATCGAAAAGACTTCTGGCTACAGTTAACTCTCCTCTGCTTGCATAGCCCGCAGTCAAAGCAGACCAAGCAACAACATCCGTTTTGGCATAACCATCAAATAACACCCTCGCAATGTTCAAATCACCACAATTAGCATGGAAATAAATAAGAGTATTCCTAACAAACCTATTACATTGAAACCCGTGTTTAATAACCTTTCCATGAACACAAAACCCCATGTTTCTATGGAAAAGCCTAGCACAAGCTTTAAGTACAAAGGAAAACGTGAACTTATTAGGCTTTATACAGCTTGTCTGCATCTGGGTATATAACAAAATTCCCTTCAAAGGATCTTGGCTCTGAGCTGAGCCTCTAATCATGGTGTTATACATGAAGGTATCCGGTTGGGTAATTTGCGCAAACAGCTGGTGCGCATAGTTCATTGCCCCCGGAACAACCATAACGCTGCAAAAAATCAGCTCTCTTAAAGCCGAAGGATTCGAGGTGAAGCCATTGATGATTATCAACGCTTGGATTTGTTTCAAAGTTCGAAGATTTGTGCACTTTTGCCATAAGCTTGAACGCTGCCGGCGGAATGTTTCTCTTCCTAATCCCATGTAGTTGTTCTTACGTTTTCAGGCCAGTCATAATTGGGTAGATTCCTTGAGGCTTGGGCCGTGTATGGAAAGCTCCCTTGTTATTGTGTCAACAAAAACCCTTAGAGGACACCCGATTAGGCCCATTAAAAATGAGTCCATGTAGGATATATTTAGTATAATTTAAAAGTAATGTTATAAAAAATATTTATTAACATCAATTTTTTATGAAGTCTAATCATATTTTGATAAATATTTAATATTTTATCTTTATTCCACAACAACAATAACTGTGTGACAATAGAACTTTAGAAATATCATTTACCTTTCTACCAGTATATTTAAGAAAAATATTCTTTATCATTTTTAAAAATATTATTTACTTTTTTATCAAAATATTTATAATAAATACTCTAATAATTAAAAAAAATAACAAATATCATCTTTTATAAGAATAAGGATATGACTTTTATAATATAAATTAATAAATTAATATTAATTTTTATCATATAAATCTATAAAAACTTACAATTATTAAATTAAGATATAATATATTTATTTATATTAACAATTCTTATTTAAATTGTTAAATTATTAATATATTTTTTAAATATACACTTTAAGATTATATAAAATCGATAATTTATTAAAATAAATTATTAAATTATTTTTTAAAATAAAAATATTTTAAATTTTTAGTATTTATTTTTATTTTTAATTATTAATTTCTCTCATCTAATTAATCTATTTAAGATATATTTAATATAACTTTAGAAATAAAATTGTAAGAAATGTTTATTAATACTAATTTTTAATGAGCGCTACTCATATTTTAAAAAAACATTTAACATTTTGACTTATATGTCTATGTAGTAAAAGTAAATATGTGGCAACAACATTTTAATATTAAATATGCTTTTAACGTATTTGAGCTTTTTCATGGCCAAGTAACCACCCTCAGTGCTTATTTAGTACGGCTTTTTTAAAGTCAAAATATTCCTTTTCAATATCAAAATTCTTTTTAAAATTCCTTTTTATTTATTTATTTTATTTTTTTTATCATTTCATTATCATCAGAGTTTGGACAAGGATTTTGAAGAGTTTTTTTTCTTCTAAAAATCTCAAATTTCAGACTTTTAGAGAGAATTAAAAAAAAAATAAAAAAAAAAAACTACATTGATTAACATACCTTTATTTTATTTCTCTGTTAACATAGTATTTAGAAAAAATAAATTATCTATTAAAATAATAACAAAATTTTTATTGAAAAAATATTACTTATAATTAAATAAGAAATTTTTTTATTAAAATCTCTTCCTTTTAAAATATTTATTTTCAATGACTCTATTTAAAAAATTATACTAAATGAACATGTTGAATAATAGAGCTCACATTCAAATTTAGCAACCTTCAATATTAACTTACATTTTCTCTCAACACTCTTAAGAATATATCTCTCTATTGGAGTTATTTAATCTAAACACCCAATAGCAAATAAACAATAATCCATAGTCCTTTTATATCATATAATAAAAAATAAAAAATAAAAATCCCTTAATTACCAAATTTCAAAAAATAAAATAAAAATAAAACCCTTCACATCACTTCAATGTAACACTTCAACTTCATATATTATTAAATTATTTTCCAAACTCTATCCTCAACCATCTAGATCTTAAAGAATTAATCCAACAATCAAGATCATCTTTTTAGTCCAATAAAATTATATCCATGTTAATCACATTGAAATTAAAAAATAAAAATTGTTTTGGGTCGTATAAAAAAAAAAAAAAAAAAATTAGGAATGGTTAGGATTTTTGGTTGTTATAAAATAAACCAAACAAAATCTACCACCTCTTCATTGTCAAGCACTTGTTGGTTACAACTCCCACCTTATGTGTTCCCAATTCTTCAATTAGTTTATGTCATGACATCTTCATATAACAAAATTAATTATAATTTAATGTGTAATTTAATAGACAAAAAATATATATTAATTAAAAGTGTTATCATTTACAACCAGGTTGATCTCTCCCCTAGAAGTGTTTCCATTGACTTAGACAATATTGTAGCATATTATATTACGTATCTTTGGTCTAATTTTAATAATTATACTGTCTTTTATTTATCAAAATTAAAAATAAAATATATTTATTTTGTGTACTAATAAAATAAAATATTTCTCTTTCTTCCCTTATGAAAATATTACAAATTTGTTGATTTTCTCGTTATAGTGTGTTGTTTCGATAAATTCTTTAAAAATGTATTATCATATCGTAATAAGATTTTAAGAGCATAAAGTTTAATTTTTTGACTTTTATAAATTAACGATATAATTTTGGGGGGCATTATTGTAAAATAGATCCTAACCGTTTTATTTTTTTACTTTTAAAAATTGCTTATTTACACTAATTAGTAAGCTAATAATACTTAATTAGCTCACAATTATTAGTTTATGTTCACTAATTTAATCATTCCCTTGATTAAGATATGATTGATTGTTGTTTTTAGTATGAATATTTTAATCCCCTATGCTTAACCTATTTTCCCTTAAAATAAATGGTTTGGTGATTACTGTTTTTGGATTTAACATGAAAAGCAAAAGCAGCCAAAATTCTCGCAAAAGCTGTTACCATAATTCCAATGCTTTGGCATTAGAAACCATTGCTGGAGGTCTTAGCAAATTTACACGCACATCATGAATAAATCATTGCTGGAATTTGATAGGTGTCATAAAATGATTGGTTGATATTAAAAAAGTAGTAGTAACTTTTACTTACTCTATTGTCAACAAGTTAAACTTCGTTTTATTTTTAGTAATTTTATAAAATAGTGTTAAAAATATAAATTTTATTTATTCAAATTTATAATTTGATGGGGTATAATAATATTAGTTAAAGAGCATATGAAGTCAGTGTAATTAATAATAATAAATAATAGTAATTAAGTAAAAATTAATATTATTATATCATGTCAATTTTTACCCTTGAATTTGTATAAATAACATATATTTTTATTGTTAGTTTAATTTATATTTTTAAAAAATTTTAATTATAGAGTATAAATTAAAAAATACCATAATAAATTTATGATCAAGTGATAAAAAATTTAAAAAAATGTAAGAACAATTGAATCATCGTTATCTCCTTAGTGATGATATTTTAAATGATAATTCTAAAATACTTATGAATATATTAAGATATGAAATATAATCAATAATATTATTAAAACTAACCTATAATTATAGTAAATGCTTTGGAATATATGGATATGAAAATTTAAGTTTTAATGACATTACAGAAAATAATTAATATATTGATTATTTTGAATAATTATACTCAATGTATGAAATGTATATGTAAGAGAGTCCATTTATCACAAATTTTTTAAACAATTAAGTTAAACTTGACCAAAATCTAAAACTAATTAAATCGTTCATGATGCCTAATAATAATTGGGTAGCCTAACTCTAATCAAACTCCAGCTTACTTTATCACACTTCTTTACCAATTAAACACCGCCACCTGTTCTAACCCTATCGTGGCATCATGTTGGAACAACGGAAGCAGGCCCACGTCTGCCACCTCAGCACTGGTTAAATTCGTCAACTACACTGAAAAGTGAAGTTCGGTACTACTTTTTTTGGACCAATCAGAACTATCCACGTAGGCAAGTTTGGTTGATAGTTCTGTGGGCAATGGCGGCACTGTCTGTTCCTTTTTCTCGAATATTACGCGGCGGATATCAAACGTTGACTGGGTAATCGAATCTCGACCGTCCGATTGCCAAGGTTACCTTGTCGGTTGAAATTCCTCAAAACAGGTAATTCTGCCACGCGTCAAAAAAAATAATTAATTATATTCCTCAAAAGGAAATAAGTTAATGGACTACCAATTAAGAAATTATTTATTTCCACAAAAAAAAAAAAAGAATTTATTAATAAACACATTCAATTAT
The DNA here is from genome assembly GCA_035221805.1 of Trichilia hirta. NCBI lineage: Eukaryota > Viridiplantae > Streptophyta > Magnoliopsida > Sapindales > Meliaceae > Trichilia > Trichilia hirta. The sequence goes on from JAWDEX010000022.1 coordinate 1,408,508, forward strand.
TAACAAACTAATCAATAGGACAAATTGTTAATTAAATTACAATTTTCTCCCCAATATTCACTGAAATGACCAACACATCATCTCTCTTATTTCTCACTCTTAAACGTCTCATAATTTTCATAAAATTACTTCATTATATTTTAAGTCTGAAGTAAATTAAAAAAATTTTTATACTGTGTATGAGCGAACCGTGAACTCACTTTATTTATAAGACCATTCGAATTCATTTATCTTATTTTTATAATTATTAAAATTAAAATTTTGTTAAGAATCATAATTTAGTTTGATAACACTAGCCTCCTCAAATCAACTTGGGGAGTAAAGGGTTCAAATTTTTTTTATTGTGAGTCGATCTTGAAGTGGTCTCGTTAGATTGTTATCTTAATATGAATATGTGATATAATAAAATTTAGAAAAAAAAAAGAATATAATTATGCTCTTATTAATTTTTAAATTACAATAATGGGTAAGGGAGTTTTTGGTCTTTTAATGAGTTAATAACAATTCCATATATGAGAGGGGCACTTATTGATGGTTAGGTGATGAGCATTTGTCAATAAATTATAGAAAATAAATCCTTTCATACGATGTAACATAAGGTGAAATCTAATTATAAGCTTAAACAACGTTAATACATATTTCTAAAGTACATTTAACTTTTTCCTTAAATAAGTTATTGATATTATAATCTTCTCTACAAAAAGAAAACAATTACATAAAAATCATTAAATAAATATATGCATTCTTTTGATAATATTACAAATAAAAATCTATTGAGAATCTATCTATATTGGAATACAGAACTCAACTCGAACTCTTTTGTAAACGAGAAGGGATGTAAACAATTGTATAAATATATGTATTTTTTAGATAAAAAATTATTATTATTATTATTATTATTTAAAACATTTAAATTTAATATGTGTTTATCCCATTAGTATCTGCTGCCTAATTTTTATTAATTATATTATATTATGTTAAAAGTTAGGATAAGAAAACTGTCAAAGGTGTGACCATCTGTTATAGCATAAAGCAAATGATGGCATACTCTATAGAAGATTTCACACAACTTCTTTCTTCTTTGTATTAAAATGCTATTGGTTTCTATACATAACAATTTTTGTATGGATAAGCTTAGGTTCAACAGAAAGCCACTAAAGAAAAACTAATAATTTCTCTCACTAAACCACTTTTCATATACATGAAATAACAAATTTTTATTCATAATTAAAATAATTCTGAAAAAAACAAAGAAAGAAAAATTTATTATTTTTAATTAGTAAAATATTTGGGGATAATTAAATCACGCAAAAAGTCTAAGATTTGAATTTTGCTCACATGTTAAATATTTATTTTTTTAAAAATATGTAAAGTTGTGATTCTTTTTTAAAGAAATTTTGTCCACTTAATTGTGGATAGGAATGTTAAAAAAATGACAATCATAGAATGCAATATGGCATCTCCATATGGCAAAAATAAATCAGCATTTCTACATGTTTGATTTATTTGGGCTATGGCTACTTAAAATTTGTGCAAACATATTATGTTGCTTTGCACAATGAACACAAACCTAATTTCTTTCAACATGAACAAAATCTTATCATCCTCACATCAAAACACACAAAATTCACAACATAATTCTACATTTTGGGGCTATCATATTTGTCTCATAGTCTAACAAACTTAGCTCAATCTAATTTTTTAACAAAAATTAAAAAATATAATTATTTTAAAAATATGTGTAATATATTTTTAAATAGATATAATTCTTATTGATATATTGCATGAAAAATGCTCGCCTTAAGTCATAATCTTAAATTTAAAAATTCTAAAAAGAAGAATAATAAAATGATATCGTCTTATATTTATATAATATACTTTTATGATATTATTTTTAGTATCAAAACGAAGGTAAAAAACAATTGAGTAATTTCACCATCTCTCCAATATACAAATCAAAATTTGCTCCTTTGCAAAGGGGATTGATTACTTTGGTTAAACAGACGACAACTAACACAAGAGACTTTGAATCTCAACAATTTTATTTGTCAAACTTAATTTTTTTTCCTCACCTAATAATCGAATATTGAATTTTTTAAAATAATATTTAAATAAAAATTATACCTTCCATATTATGATGATGTAAATGGAGTCTAAACTCTAAACCTTTGACGAAGCTCTACACCTAGCATTCACAAAAAGGCTTGACTACAAAAGAACGTTATCGTCAATTATCACATTTTTGCATGCAGAGAGAGCATAGGTGAATTGTTCCTGGTCAAATTTAATAAGAAAAAATAAAATAAAAAAAAAAAAAAAGTTACGGAAAAAGTTAAAGGGTAAAGAAAGCTGAAAGCTTGAAACTACCCACCAAGGTTGCCTTACAAACTACGCTTCTCTTTTCTCTTCAAAACCCCGTATTTATGGAGTTCTGTTCTGCAAAACACCTCCTTTTCTCTTAATATCAACCTTTTCATTTCACATCCTCTCTGATTTCTCTCTCCTTTTCTGCTTACTTTTTATTGATTCTCTGTTTTCTTGTGGTTGCCTGCTAGCGTTTTTGCTCTTCATTTTTGTTTGTTGTGTTCTAAATTTTCTTAGACCTTGGAAGAAATGGAGAAATATGAACAAGAACACATAGAATTACCCCCCGGGTTTCGATTCCATCCAACCGATGAAGAGCTTATAACTCACTACTTAACCCCAAAGGTTTTTGACAGTCGCTTCTCCGCTAAAGCTATTGGAGAGATTGATTTGAACAAGTGTGAGCCTTGGGATTTGCCGCGTAAGTAATTTGATGAAATCATGTTTTGATCCTGTATTTCTGTTTTCAATTTTTTAAAAGCAAATGGAATATGTTCTGACTTTTTGTTTGTTTTGTGTTTTGTTCAATAAAGGGCGAGCTAAAATGGGTGAAAAAGAATGGTATTTTTTCTGTGTTAGAGACAGAAAATACCCAACTGGATTGAGAACAAACAGAGCTACTGAAGCTGGTTATTGGAAAGCAACCGGAAAAGATAAGGAGATTTTCAAAGCGAAAGCACTTGTGGGAATGAAGAAAACTTTGGTTTTTTACGGTGGGAGAGCACCAAAAGGAGAAAAAACCAACTGGGTTATGCACGAATATAGACTAGAAGGCAAATATTCTGCTTATAATCTGCCCAAAACAGCCAAGGTATTTGTCTTTTCCCATGATTTTACTCTGTTTTCTACGAGTGTTTGACAACGTTTTTCTCTCAATGAAAATTTTTCTGAATTTTGTTATGTTTGTTTGCAGAATGAGTGGGTTATTTGCAGGGTTTTTCAGAAGCGTTCTGGTGGGAAGAAAACCCATGTACAAGGGATGGTGAAATTCGGTTTTTTTGGAAACAATATCATCGATCCTTCTTCGGTGTTGCCTCCATTAATGGATTCTTCTCCTTACAACAGTGAAACAAGAACAACAACTGTTAACGAAAACTCTCACGTGACCTGCTTCTCCGATCCAATGGAGGACCAGAAGACTCAAGAAGAAATGATTGATACCTTCAACAATTCTCTTCTAGCTTCTTCCGTTTCCTCGAACTACCGTCGCTCTGAAATCTACCCTGCTTCAATCCTCCTCTCTGAATCCTCTGTTCCAAACTCACAACTCTACAACAGTCAAATCCTCCCAAACATTGCCAATCTACAGTACCCAGATTGGTTTCTGATGCAAGACCAGTCAATCCAGAAGATGTTGCTTGAAAATCAGGGCCCAAACACGAAGAGAAATTCAAAAGCAGAGTTCTCACATGATTCAGTTCTGTCAAATCATGAACTGATTCAAAGGTCATTTGATGATCGAGAAGATCCATCAAGTTCTGCTGGACCAGTCGACCTTGATTGTCTCTGGAATTATTTGAACGATTATTCTTCATAATGATAGAAATCCAAACAAAAAAAAGAAAAAAAGAAAAAAATATACTTAAGAAAAACTCAGTAATTATTATAATTGTTGCAAAGTTGTGGTGTGTGTGTATAGATTATTATCTATAATTTTAAATAATAGGAAGTAATTAAATGAAGAACGTGTATTAATATTGTCGTGGATTATGGAGTTTTCACTCTTATTTTTCTTCATTATTGTCTAATTGAGACTTAGTTAAGTGTTTATTTTTTGCATTTTTTTATATTAACTAATTATTTAGAAAAATTCACAGTTCTATATCTCTCTGTATGTAGTCCAAGGTTTCATGTCATATGTTGGGCCACCAACCAAGAGTTTATTGAGTACTGGACATGTGACAAGATGCACGAGTGCTATAAATCTAAGTACAATCCAATAATTTTTGCCTTGAATTAATGGTGATAATTTCCCATAATTCACAACTGTTGATTTTGAATAGAACATAAAGAGATCCTTTTGACTTTATATGCATCACATTTAATGTACATTAACGTGAGTTATGTTAATAACACGTGTTATGAAAGTCTTTTTTAAATGGGTACTATTTAAAAAAGCATTGACAAATAATATTAAAGTTAATCTTAGAGTTTTTAATCCAATCATTTAATAACAGACTGTCAGGCATTTTTTTAGCGTGCTTCTTCTGTCAGAATTTGAGTTGATGTGGGTTTTCAAATTTTTCTTTGAATTTTTAGAAATTTTAAACAATTAATGACATTCGAACTATTGTTCTACAGAGAAATCCATATAAATCTGCATTATAAAGATATGTACAACCTATTTTATTATGTAAAGTCTTTATTGAATGCAATGAAATTATGCCACATTTTGTTAATTTTCATTTCTTTTTGAAGAAGTGACAAGTGACAACACTTCTTTGCATCACTGATATAATAAATAGATAGGCATCTCAATTCATTTCTTAACTCTAAGCAAATTTCTTTTCATCTTGAAAATGATTCAATCAAATTAAATAATGATTAAAATTATCAATAGTACACCCACTGTATGTAGTTAAGTGGTTCTATCTTAAGAGAAATATTTGTGCTGATCCTTAATTCGAATTTTTTAAAATATATTTAGGTGTATGAATCTGATACAGTTAAAGTTTTATTTTGTATTTGGTACCACTAAAATGTGATCCTTGTACATAATCTTAATTGATTCAGGATAAGTGCTGTGTGATTTATGAACACGTATTTCAAAAAAGTGAGTGTTTGACTCGTATATGATCGGCCACTGCAGTGATGACTGAGTATAAAAATTTTTTCGTCGTTCAAAAAAAAATATTAATAATAGATAGTATTGAATTTCTTTTAAATATAATAAAAAAATTTTATTAATGAACGTCTTTAAACATTTATATATTATTATTTATAATAATTTTTAATATTTAATATAATAATTAATAAGCATTTTTATAAATTTTAATGTATTAAAATTATAATTTATTAAGCACTAGTTGGTAATAGAAAATTTTGATGTAAGGTTTTAAAATGAAAAGGAATTAATTAATTTGTTTAGAATTTACCATTGTGATGAGATATTTCTTAATTTTGTTTCTTATTTGGATTGGACAAGAGAAGAAAGAGTTAGGCAGCACGTGGACCACAATTCAAAGCCTCACTTCGTTACAAATGGATGCGGTGTCAACGTAATCACGTCATCGGGTATACAATCTGTTATCCGAGATCGATCGCCACGTTATCTTTGTGTTTTCACAGATGCCAATAAAAATATTCCACGTGGGAACTAACGGAAACTCATTTTCTCTGCAGGATTACATGCTGACCCACCAATTTTATAACTAACTAGAGTGGAAGAAAAAGGAAGGAAAGAAAGAAAGAGAAACAAAATCGTCTGGCGGCTTCGAAATTACATATAAAAATAATTTAAAAATCAATTTCAGTAAAATTTTCACAAAATTTTGAATTTTTTAATAAAAATAAACATAAAAATGATCAATAGTCTTTGTAAATAATTTCACAAAACAATCAATCAAACCATGTATGAAAGTGACATATTAAAAAAAATTTTAAACGTTGTAATGAGAAAAATCAATAATTTCATTTAAAACATGCCCACGTGATATTATATTATTATTTTTCACTTGGTAAGTCTACAAAGCAAAGCCTAAAAGACCATTCCATCTTCCCAAATTGCTATAAAAATTTTAGAAGAAGTGTTTGCAAGCCAATCACAAACGGTTTCTTTCTTTCTTTCTTTCTTTCTATGTGTTTGGTAGACTAGAAAAATAAGAGAAAATATCAGATATATCAAAGAAAATGATTTTGTTGATTGAATATACGTGCTCCTAACGTATAAATTACTACTTAACACATTTTTAATAATCTAATATCAATTTAATACGAATAATTACGCGCATTCAACTAATTCAAAATATCCACTTGATTTTATTAATGACAAGTGTACATATTGAAATCACTGATCCTTTTGTTTTTGTTTTACTCTATTGAAAACTTTCTTGTTTTAGAAAAAGGTAAATTTGAGAGTTTCACGTCTTTCTTCTCGACATAAAATGAATTATTTCTTTAAAAGCTTTTGTTTCTTTCTTCTTCTTTCGTTAGTTTTGCATGCAAAATTCAGTGAACCGTGCTCTATTTTCTATGAGGTGGCCACTTCGAACATTAATGATGGGATAAGGTTTCTCAAATTGTTGTATTTTTTTTACCATTGGATAAAGATTGATATTACAAGCACAATTTTACTTTTTGCTATGATGGGTAATTTTTAATGTTGTGAAAATTAACATAAAAGATAGATAAAAGGTTTATGTAAGAAAGCTAGGGTTAATAAAATTTTTTATTTTATGAAACTGAAGTAAATAATTTGAAATTATATTATTGATAAAAAACAAAATAAGTAAAAAATAATAATTAAATTTATTTGAGATTGAAGTGACAAGACCTCATAATTTCAATAATATTGTAGTTAGTATCGAATAAAAGTTAAAAATATTAAATAATAATTATAAAATCAGTGAATTTTATTATATAATATTTTTTACAACTTTATATTTAAAGTTAACTCTAATAATATTCAAAATATTTTAAAATTTAACTTAAATAGAAAAACTCAAGAATTAGAAGCTCGAATGGACATTTAATTACATAATATTATATTTATCTTAATAATACTAAATTTAAAATTGACGAGAATGTATCGTGTTTATATTATGCCGCATGCTTTTACCTCTTTATATATATGGATATATATTTAACGAGTGAGACAAGATAGGATGACTTATCGTTCTTATCGTTTTCATTAATTTTTTGCATTCTTAGAGTTGACTTCTCCTCAATTTTTTTTATTGTTTGTTTTTTTGATATTCTGACTGACTCTAATTTTTTATTTTAAATTAATTTTAGCCTCTTCAAGAGGTTTATTATCTTTTAGAAAAAAGAGTAAAATGCAATATAATAATTATTAAATATAAATCTAATAAATGCACAGTTAAATTTTATTCAACTAAATTTAATACCCATATTAAAGTAAGGGTACCCCATGTAATTTTCTTTTCTTTTCTTTTTTTCCTGTCATCTTTAACTTTCCATGCATATTTCTTTTGCCCATGATTCAAAAGTCTACATGAAAGACACGTTATATTTGATAGAGAATGTGTGTACATATATATATATTAAAGAAGAAGAATAAATCTAAAAAGCCAACATAACCAATCGCAAGTCGAATTAAAATTCTTCCAAACTTAATTGGTTTATATGTGACGATTGGTAACTATGGCTATCAGATTTAATATTGTATATCACATTATTCATTCATGTTCTCATTCTTGCTTTTACTCATTCTCTTAGCTCTTTCTGTTTTATGGGAAAGTTGTAAAAATGTGAACAAATACACACACGACATCATCTCTTTTGTTTCGTTTCATCATGTAAGCAATTTTGTAATAATAATAATAATATATAATATTACTAAAAATAACATTATATTATATTTAGTTTGTATAAATAAATTTATACAATAATTTGTATATACGTAAAATATATTATATTCTTGCCACACATTTAGTATGATTTATTTTATTTTATTTGTGTAAAAATATAAATTATATACCTATAAATAATATAATATTACCATATCAATTTGTATATATATTAAATCATTAAAAAATCTATATACCCAATAATAATCGTATTCTAACATCAGCAAGTGTGTGTACATACACATATTTGCTTTGATCAAATTCTTACATCACACGTTATCGTATTTGTTCATGGCATAGAAACTAATTTATAACAGAAAAGGAGGTATAATTTCCCCAAAAATGGTTGAAAGTGATGTGAGAATTCCTAGCAAAATATCTAATTAAAAACCATGCATTGAAACAGAAAACCAACGGTTATACCACAAACCAATAGATATAATATGGCTAAACCCCGAATAATAATTGTAGACATGTTTAAAATTAAGATATTGTCAACGACAAATTAAATATTAAATATATTGAAAGTTGTACAATTAAAATAATAAAAATTAAAATATTAAATATTAGTTAAAATATGAGTATATCTCATTACAATTTGGTATTTCCAAACATATTTTGCAACTTTATTTTCAAAGCCAAGTAGAAATCAGTTATACTAAACATATCCTTACAAATTTTATGGAATTTTTATGCTTTTAATGTATTTTTAAATTGAAATTTTATTAATTAAGACACTATAAATGATAAATATTAGTTGTCAAATAAAAATAATTATTTATCAAATATTTTAAATTTTGTACAATTAAAATAATCTTAGATTTTCCTAGAGATTATGATGGTTCTGTGCACTTTAAAAATAAAATTTTAAAGACTCAGGAGAGTAGGTATCCGAAGAGAATCATGATTATAATTTTTAAACTGAAATTTAACTATATTCAGTATGCTAATTTGAGAAATTAGGGCTTGCCTGAGCTTTTGGAATGAAATTGAAGAGTTTTATGGGCTTTGAGCCCAATATATTTGGACGATAGGAAAGCCCAAAAGAATAAATTGTAAATAACAATCAATTTGTGAAGGTCACAAATTGAATATAATTTTCCTCTATGCTCACGTCTTTTAAATCACAATATCTCAATTTATTAGTCTATATTTTCTGCAGCATTCAATTTATATATGTATTTGGATAAAGAAATCAGTTTTATTCATAATATTATTGTGATTTAAGGGGGACTAGCAATATTGGACAAGGACTTTGTAAAGTGACTTCTTACTTAGGATTACTCACTGTCTTTTTGTCAATTTTCATTTGATACAATTAAAAAATTATGTAAAATTTATTTTTTTGATAAAAAGTTTACTTTTTGTCGTTAATTAAATATTATATTATTAATAAACTGAAGTTGATATATATCATATATTAATTTTTAAGTATAATGAATGTCATAATTAATGATTTTGTTATTGATGGATAATAATTTTACATTTGTGGTTGTGCATAAATTTTAATATTTATTATAGACAGAAGGTGATAAACCAAAAAAAATAAAGTGTTTAGTATTTATTGTGAAAATTATAATGATGGAATTTTTTTATTATTAGCATTATATATCTTAAGGATTTGAATTCAATGTTAATATAAATTTTTATATTTTTTCAACGGCAAGTTTAAATAATTTAGCATTAAATTAGTATAAAAATAACAATGATTTATGTGAAATAATGTTGAATTATATCCAATTTGTATTTCAAAAATACAAATATTCCCAACCAAAAATTTTTAGATAATATTATATGAATTACGGAAAATTTACAGAAGATTCTCTCTCGTAATATTCAACTCTAATTCTAACTCAAGGTTAATTTATAAATTTTAAAAATTCTTCATTAAGAAATCTCAAATGAATATAAATGTAATTTATGATTTCAAATAACGTAAAAATTTTAACCCGTGAGTGTATATCTATATTACAAATTATCAAAGGAATGAAGAATATGTTTTTGTATTTTATTACGAATAAAGATCTTGTAATGATATTATATTAAAAATTTAGAAATGTCAAATGTTAACTGGAAGGCAGTGTTTAATTTTGACCATATTTGTTAAATCCCCTACTTTCTATACAAATATATATAAATAATTTAAAACTATTTCTCAAATAACATTTTAACATCATAATATAAACTATTTTTGAGACATTTCAAAATATTTCTACATATAAACTTTCATTTTCAATTTAAATAATACGTATAAAATATGCAGTTCATGAATCTATTCACTAACTCAAAAACAATTATAATATTTTTGATTTTTTCTAATAGACATAAAATAAAAAGTTGTGAGTTGAGTTAGAGTCGTACCTAAGGGTTTTAACTGCAAATCGATCTCACTACTCTAATATTATGACCAAACCTTTGAATATTTTGAAATTGAAGTAAGGGAGGGAATAAATTTTAAAATGAACGATAATTTAAAGAATATAAAAATAAGAAAAATTCTTATAAAAACAAATTTTAAGGCATTTACATTTATTGAAACATAGCATGTTTTTTTAAAAAAACATTTAGGTTGGCCACATTTTTCAATGATCACCTTAACTGTGAATAATCTCGAAATCATTAGTGAATTTCTCATATAAAAATTATTTTTATTTTTAATTCTTAAAATATTTTATTTAAAAATAATTTAAAACATATTTCGATAAAACAGAGTATAATTATTCACATTGATCTAGACTAGTCACGTAATTGATACTTGTGACTGTATTTCATAATATCATCATTTTTTATATTTGTCTTATTTTTGGTATATTCACTTAAATAACCTTTTCGTAAGTTCATCCTTAAACAATTTTCTTGTAGTAACAATAATTACCAATCTTGGACCACTAGCCATATCATTAATACCAAAATCATTATGAAATTCAAAGTTGTAAACATTTATAACCACATCATCATAATTTAAAATAACATTTATAAATCATCAGCATCAAAATATAATAAAACATAATATTATCAACATCGTATTTGGCCCTTGGCCACCAAACATATAATAAAATATTATATAGGTCAATCATAGTTATAAAACAATAATAATATAATCTATTTTTTAATTTGTAAAATAATAAATTTTATAAAGCATTTTAAAACGTGAAATATGTAAAACATTCACTCATAGTAAGGGAGGATAAATACTCCTTAAGATTCCTTGGGACTTGAGGGTATCTCGCTTTGTTTTTCGATGCCTAAACCACAAATCATAAAATTTTCATCATTTGTTATACTCTGAATTGAATTAATGCAACTTAAATGCAATGACTATACTCTATATACTTGATTACCTTAATTAAACATATTCTATTGATTTTATATATATTTTTGACAATTTATCTGATTTTTACTAATTAAAATCTCATGACCATTCTTTTATTAACACAAAATCATTATTCTAGCATGAATTTAACTATTGTATGAAAATTTTTTAAGCTATGCAACTTAGATGAACAGTACTCAAAATAGTAACTACTTATTTGACTTTTACTACAACTTTAATTTATGTCATACAATATTATTCAACTAGATTCTTTAAATTCATACTTAATTTACCAAAATTAAACTTAATCTCTCGAATTCGTTAAGTAAACAATAAAACCTAGATTATAAATTTGATTATACTACAAATTAACACTTAAAATATAATAAAAATCCTACCTAGAAGTTGATTAGAGTCGGATAAATTCAATTATTTCACTAATTGAAAAGACCCAAATTTTTGTAGAAACCTTATTTTTTTCTCCTTTTAATTTTTTGTCAAATTTCTTAAAATAATCATAACAGCAACCATGAAATGATAGATGGGAGTTGTTTGAGCGAGAGTTTGAAAGAAAATGGAGGAATTGACTAGTGACATGGTTGGATCCAAAAAGAAAAAAGAGGGAGGGGAGAAAACATATGGGGAAGAGATGAAGAATGAAGAAAATATGGAATTTGAGAAATATACATAGTAGAGTTTGAAATGATCAAAGTGCTCTTGAACATAAAGAAGAAGAAAATTCTAAAAAAGAGTAAATTTGATCAAGTTATATGCAATTCAATAGAATGAATGTCTTGATTTGTTCGACTGAAATTTCTAAGACTCTTTGAAATTCACTTAGTCTTGAATTCAGTCGAACGAATCACCCCCATCCACATTTAGTTGAACGAATCTCCTTTTTCGTTCAATCAAATGATCTCATATTACTCATAATAGTTCTGCTTCATACACTTTGGTTAAATAAATACCTTAATTCATTTAATCGAAATTTTGCATGCTTCTTGAAATATTTATGCACTTGAATTTGGTTGAATAAATACCATTATTTGTTCAAACGAATTTTTTCTTTATAAGTTCAGTCGAACAAATACTCTCATTCATTCAACTAAATTCCCCTAAATTCATTTCAATTAAACCAATCATAGATTTCATTTAGCTGAATGTTTTTCTATTTGCTATCTATTTTGAACTTTTCTTCTTAAGCGACACTTTAATATTTCGAATAGATACTTAACTCGTATATCGGTAAATTTTGATAATGGGTCATTGAAATTTATTAGTTAAACTTGCAAATTTTTTAATCTCATCCAAAAACTTATCAACCTCTTCTGAATATCATCCACTTATTATTTATACCCATATATACACTTTTATGATAAAAATAACAAAAATATTTTTAAATTATAAAATAATAAAAATACCTCTAAATGGAGATACGGTCCTCTCAATATTCCTTATGAAATATTATGTAGACCGTCATGGCTTTTAATCAGAAGATTTGCAGGATTTGTGCAGTTGTAAAGCCGCAATGGAAAACTTAATCCTAATTAATTATTAAGTCAAACTCAAAATTGCTAATTATAGATATTATCTCTACGTTATCAAGTTTCTCCATCCACATGAGGCTCTCAAAATGAGTAAATGACCATTCAAACGATGAAGGAGAGGACTGAAAAATTAGAAAAATGACATTTGAATTTCTAGAAAATCTCAAAAAATAAAAGACTTATCGCATTATTCAGTTAATAAAATCTTATTGTATATATTTTTAAAAAGAATGATAATTATCAGTGAATATATATATATATATAAGTACGATGATATGATTTTAGTGAATGGTCTTGTAAAAGCCATTTTTGTATAAAATATTTCTTTTGAATCTAATATAATTATTTGGTAGCTCACAACCACCATGTAATATTAATCTAATTAATCACTCTTTGTTAAGCATAATTAATTTTTATTTGATTACTGAAATTTTCAATTGTTTAATGACATATTGACTTTAATTTAATTATTTGAGAGTGTTAAAGAAAAGTACTTTTGTACTTAAATGTTTTTTTTTTATCAATAAATTTTTTAAATTTTATTAAAATACCTTGTCTTCTCCATTAAGCAGTCTAAATATTATTCTTAATTGGTCAATTATATATTAATAAAAAATTACCTATAATATTAATTATCTTTTATAAGTATTTTAAAGATACATCTATATCATTGGCTCATTGCAATATTTAATATGTGATGTGTTAATAAAAAAAAGTTATCTATAATGCTAATTAATTTTGATGAGTATTATTTTAATCCTTCAAACTTCATTCAAGTTTTAAACATTTTTTACAATTTTTGGTGGTATTAATGGGAATAAAAAAGTGTTTATTTAAGTGTCAAATTTAAAAATAAAAATAAAAATATATATAGGTGAAAAGATAGAGAAAAATTTGTTGGCTTTAATTAATAATTAATAATTAATACAACTTGTTGTTTTATCCTTGATGATCCCATTATTTGGCAGGTTCGTGACGCCCACCAATTAATATTAATATTAATTCAATTAATTATCTTATGCCCAATGGGTTCATGATTATTTTCTTAATTGATTTATTACCCAATCTCGGTTATTAATGACCTAAATTACTTTAGTTCAATTAATTAATTATTAGTGCCCTTTCTTTGCTTTAGGTTCTTGTAGCTTTTCTTGTGTCAACCCAATATCTTCAAATGTATGATGACACAAAATAATATTAGGAAAATATTTTATACTTTTAAATATTAAATAAAATAAAATACTTTTCTACTTAATTTTAATATAAATGAAATTCGCGTTTGAAGCTTTTTTGTGTCATTTTAAGAGATTTTACGAATTAAATTAACTAGCATTAATATTAATAATGACAATATGTAAAACTTTAGTGATTTTTATCTAAATACTAATAATTAATTTTGATGTAAGTAAAATTCATATACTTTTGAAAATTTTATATAATCTCAAAAAATATTGCAAATTAAATGAATTAATATCCAGATTAATAATTGATAATATATTTAATTTACCTTGATATATATGATAATCACAATATTTTCAATAATATTGCTTGAGCCTTCAAGGGTTGGGTAAATCTATAAAACTATCCTTCATCTTAGTTCTCACTTTAGAGTGCTTCCAATTAAATGCAACAAAGAAATATGCACTGAAAATTCATCATCGTATATTTTATTTTTGAGTAATATATATTATGTACATAATTTTTATGTAAATTAACGAATACAACACTAACCTACCTAATTAAACTTATATATATATCTTTCTCATTGTCGATAAGTAGATAAGCAAACAGACAACCTAGGTGAACCAATCAAACATAGACAAGTACGATACAATTCATCTAATATACAATTAATACAATGTTGGACCTTACACAAAGCTGGAGCTGTCAATTGATCAAAGAAGAATTTAAGTTGGGTGTCCCCATATCCTTTCTTCAACTTTCATAAACCAATAAAAATTTCAGATCCAATTAGGGTTTTTGCTCTTTACTTTGTTCTTCACCGCAAAGGAAACATCATTAAATTAACTTTTGTTTTGACTTTTATGTTTACTTATTTTAAATTATGGGACCTTATTTTTTTTTCCTTTGTCTTTTCATACACCAAATCTATGGAGATTGAAGATACCCTTCATAAAAAGGGTTCGTGCCCACCTCATTTAATTGCACGTACATGGTTTCTAGTTCTCAATTTACCAAAATATCCCCTTACTTGCTTGCTATATACTTACTTTTAATTGATGTCATAACGTTGTAAGAAAATTCTTCAGTGGAAGTAAGCTTAGGTCCCAATCAACACCATAAATTGTCAACTTTTCTTGGCAGCTGCCTAAAGTTTTACCTTTAATTTTGGTAAATGTTGAACCCCACGTAGGCTTGATGATCTGGGATAGTGGGTTATGATTCCATATTTCTGTTTGAAAAAAAAAAACAAATAAAAGAGAATTCATTCAAGGTATATAATCAGAAAGTTTATTTGATTGGAAAGTTTTTTTTTTCTATGTTTTTAGTTCTAATAAAATATTTTTCTTTATTACAATATATATATATATATATATATATATTTGACTCTTGATTATTCATTAAATCATGTACTTTTCAACTGGGACCAATATGTCGATATTGTTTATATGTGAAATGCATGGAACATTTATTAATAACATAAAGAAATAGTTACGAAGATAGTTAAGCAATGTATATTATGTCACGTTCTTATTCACGAGGTTCACACATGATAATCGTTACAAATCTTCGAGACACATTTAAATTCTGAATATGTCTCTCAAGTCTGCAAAATTGACTAGGTATTTGTTTTTGCGTATTTATAAATATGTCATTTCGAATACATTCTCAATTAGTTTATAAAAAGAATTTATATATGTATCTCCGAGACTTTTAAAAGTTATACATTAAAAGTAAATAACTAAAAAATTATTTTAAAACATACCAATCATATATTTCAATAAATATGATCTTAAAATAATATCATATAAGATAATTTACAAACATACATATTATGAAATACAAGCGTAGGGCTTCATGTCATAAATTGTTTACAAAAAATTATTCACAGTAGACAACTTTCACTAATTGCCTAGTCACAAACTAAACGAATATCGATAATTCTAAAATCACTTTCGATCTTCACTACTAATGCGCTATCTATCTTGTACTCAATTTTCTGAAACTAAAAAGTGAGGGAGGTGAGCATACAGAAGTATATTTCGCGAGCAGATCTAAATATATAATACAAATAATAAATATTTACCTCAACACATATAGAAAGAAAACTAAGTAAATAAAATATTTAAAATATTTAAAGTTGTTATCATAAAACATTTAATAAACAAACAAATAAGGTTGAAATCACATTATTAAGAAAACTTTTAAAATAATTGATAAAATCATTGAGCAAGCCATCTTTTTAGTATTTACTCTGGCCAAGAGTAAATTCGCGTCGTCAATGAATTTATATGTAATAAAAATCATGCAAATTTTTATAAAAATTTATTTATATGCTAATAGAAAACAAATGCATGAGTATATTGTAAAATTAGGCCCACCACTGACGTTGGCCTAGAGTAATCTGTGTACCTACACGTGACTATCTTTTATATTTTTGCTTAGCGGGCCACTTCATCACAAATAATATACCTCCTCCTTTATATCGGTCTCGCTGACGCACTCACTCACCTAAGCGACCTTTTTGTAGATTTGTCCCTAAGTTACTTACTATATAACTATAGTTTAAACTCTCATAGTCAAGGCCTCCTCGGCCTTCATATCATATATCAAACCAAAATACATGATAATGACTCTCCGACCCAAAATCAACATAAATCCATCATACACAAAAATAATATATCCAACATTTCAATATTCAAATAATCAAAGTTCACATAGCAGTATCAACACACACACACATATCAAAATTAGTCTTCAGCATTTTAAACAAACCAATATTAATATACAAAAATCACAAATTCATTAATTTATAAACTACAAACAAGGAGATCTTTTGCTAGTCTCCACCATTACAACAAAATTATCACATTTACACGCCTCAAATCATACTACATAAATTATGTATAGTATTAAAATAACTTTTAAAATATAAAAATGGACATAATAAATTTATTTACTTTGAGAGAGGGTATCTATTCCCTATAAGTCTCATATCTCACAATATTGTCACACAAATTTTTGGAATCTATGATATAAATATCAATAAACTCATGAAATTCTTATTCTAAAGAGTAGTAAATGAAGTTTAAGCGCTATGAAGTACATTACATACTAAGATTTGATAAAGAAATATATTCTAAAGAATTATCGAACTATTTTGGTTATTTGCCAAACTTTTATCCATTTAAACTCTATAGTCATTCATATAATTTTCAAAGCTTATTCAACTGCGAGTCTAACGATTAATCGACGACTTTAGAAAAAATTAACTTTTAGATGAATAGTAATAGTGAATAGTGATCAATAATAGTAACTCCGTCTTATTTTTCATTCAAATCACATTTTGAACCATTTTACCTTCTCATTTTTACTTTCTAAGTCAACTCTTCAAATACATATCAAATTTAACCTAATTTGAACCTACATTCTAGTATTTCCTAAAGTCAAAATTATAAAACTTAAATTCCTATTTAAAACACAAGTTCAAATTTAAAATTAGTTAAAAGACTTACCAAAGGGGAGTTTCTAACTTGAAAGAACTAATTTTTAATCCAATTGCTTCTCAAAATGAAAATTCCCAAATTTTGCCCAAAAAAGCCTAGCTTTTATTTCTCATATAACTCCATAAATAATATTTAACACATGAAATTAATTGATTAAAAAGATTGGGAATGATGAAAACAAACTAGTTTGTGTGAGAAATTTGAAAGAAATTGAGTTGTTA
>JAWDEX010000022.1:1426268-1466279 GCA_035221805.1 Trichilia hirta
TGCTTTTGTCTATCTCTCGGAGATTCTATCAAGAGGCTTAAATCCAGATATATTTTCTTACAACTCTCTTATCGGTGGACTGTTTAAGCAGGGAATGGGGAAGCATGCCAAAGACGTTCTTGATGAAATGGTGAATAGGGGGACACCTCCCGCTCTGTCAACCTACAGAATTCTTTTAGCCGGCTATTGTAAAGCCAGGCAAATTGATGAAGTAAAGATGATGGTCTGTGAGATGGCTAAGTGCGGTTTAATTGAACTCTCTACGCTAGAGGATCCACTTTCCAAGGCTTTTATGGTCTTGGGGTTAAATCCATTGGCTGTTCGATTGAGAAGGGACAATGAGAAGGGATTTTCAAAAGCAGAGTTTTTCGATAATCTGGGGAATGGACTTTATTTAGATACTGACCTAGATCAGTTTGAGAAAAAAGTGGCTGACATTCTTGGAGACTCAATGGTACCTGATTTTAACTCTCTTATAATGACTGAATGTAATCATGGAAATCCAAAAGCTGCATTGCATTTGGTAGATGAAATGGCTCGATGGGGTCAGGAACTCCATCTGTCTGTATTCTCAGCATTGGTGAAGTTGTTATGTGGTTCTCGTGCACATATAAAGGCATGCACAAGTCTTATAGAAAAAATGCCAAAGTTGACTGATCAGCTAGATCAAGAATCTCTCAATTTGCTTGTTCAAACATGCTGCAAGAAGGGATTGGTAAACACTGGAACCAAAATTTTTGATGGGATGCTACAGAGGGGTCTAGCGATAGAGAACAAGACTTTCACTGTGTTATTAATGGGTTTGTGTAAGAAAAGAATCCCAACGGATCTTCATGGTTACTTGGGTATTGCTCAAAATAAAAAATGGTTACCTGGGTTAGAGGATAGTCAAGCACTTGTAGAATGTCTTTGCCATAAAAAAATGGTGAAAGAATCATTGGAGCTTCTTGAATACATGCTCGTGTCCTACCCTTACTTAAGGTCAGACATCTGTCGCATATTTCTGGAAAAGCTTTGTGTTACGGGCTTTTGCACCAGCGCACACGCAGTAGTAGAAGAACTTTTACAACTGGGCTGGAACTTTGATCGATTGGCTTATAGCCATCTTGTAAGAGGGTTATACAAGGAGAAAAAGTATTCAGTTGCCTTTAAGATGTTAGACCTTATGCTGGCTAAGAACATGGCCCCTTGCTGGGATGTTTCCATTTCCTTAATTCCAGTGCTGATTAGAGCTGATGGACTTGAAAAAGCTGTTGCACTGAGAGAGATTAGTTTGAAGGAGCAATTGTCGTTATCGTCTTCTTTCCATCATGCCTTTGTAAAAGGATTTTGTATGACTGGAAAGGTTGAAGAAGCATCTAAGTTGTTCCAGGATGTGTTTTCCAAGGGAAAGTTTCCAGAAGATGAAGTTTACAACACTCTTGTTCAAGGGCACTGCCAATCTAATAACTGGAGGAAAGTCAGGGAGCTACTTGGTTTCATGATTAGAAAAAAATTAGGTCTCTCAATCTCAAGTTATCGGAATTTGGTGCGCAGGATGTGTATGGAGGGTAGAATCCGTTGGGCATTAAGCCTGAAAGAGTTAATGATTGGACAAAGCATGTCTAATAATCTCATCATCCTAAATATCCTGATTTTTTACCTTCTATCATCAGGGAACAATTTTCTTGTGAATGAAGTTTTAAATGCACTGCTGGAGAATGAACTGCTACTCGATGAAGTCACTTACAATTTTCTTGTCTATGGGTTTTCAAAGCGTAAAGATGTTTCAAGTTCTGTGTACTATCTTTCTACCATGATCTCTAAAGAATTTAAACCGAGTAATCGCAGCTTAAGAACAGTGATAAGCTGCTTGTGTGAAGCTGGAGAACTTGGAAAAGCTTTAGCGTTGAGTGAAGAAATGAAACTAAGAGGCTGGGTTCATGATTCAATCATTCAAAATGCAATTGTTGAAGGGCTTCTTTCTCACAGTAAGCTTCGAGAAGCAGAACATTTTTTGGATCAGGTTATAAATAAAGTTCTAGTTCCTGATAATATCAACTATGATAATCTAATTAAACAGTTTTGTGGGCGGGGAGGACTAAACAAGGCAGTCGATCTTTTGAATATAATGTTGAAGAAAGGGAGCATCCCTAATTCTGCAAGTTATGATTCTATAATTTATGGTTTGTGTACATGGAACAAGCTTGACCAAGCTATGGATTACCATGCTGAGATGTTGGTTAGGGATCTGAAGCCAAGTATGAAAACACGGGACATGCTTGTCCGCAAATTATGCCAAGATGGAAGAACTTCCGACGCAGACACGTTGTTGATTTCTATGGTTCGAGTGGGTGAAACTCCAACCCCAGAAATGTACTCCACTGTAGTTAACAGGCATTGTTTGGAAAACAATCTCAATAAGGCCTCTGAACTCGTGCAAGTTATGCAACGAAGTGGGTATAGTCCAGATTTTGGCACGCACTGGTCTCTGATAAGCAACCTAAGCAATTCAAATGACAAGGACAATAATAAAAGCAACCCAGGTTTTTTGTCAAGGCTTCTTTCTGGAAGTGGATTTTCCTGGAGAAAAAAGGACTCGAAGGCCTAAGGCGATTTATGCGATAAGATTCTACTTACTACAATTGATTTCTTCATTGCCCTTTTTGTTGATACAATACTAACCAGGAAAATTTTTCCATTTCACCAGCTTCCAGGTTCTAAGAGTAAATTTTTGATGGTTTTGTTTAGACCAAGGTTACAAAATTGTCTTTTGTAGCATCACGTGTATGCCAATATACAACAAAATTCAAGAATTGCCGCTTTGCTCTTTGTTTTCTTTTATAATGCCCCGGATTTCAGTAACTCGTATATAATGAAATGACATCGAACTCGCTGAATAAGTATTACCAATCTATTTATCTTTAGACCAATACCATTTCTTTTTAAAATCATTATTGGGAGGATGAATATGTTGCTTAGTACCTGCCAGCTTGTATACATCCTACAAATATTATTTACGTTATAACCAATAAAATTTGCAGTGAATATAATTGACCCATATAAAGAAAAGGGTCATAATGCAGTACAGCCAGTTGTACTGAAGACAGTAGTATGAGATTAATCGAATCCAAGACATCCATAAATCTGAGATGAGGGATTAGACAAAAACAAAACAAATATCAATAAATAAACAAATAGACAGGAACCCACTATGAATTTTCTGGAGATGATAATAAAGTTTTTAGGGAATTAAGTGGTTTGGTTCAATTATGCACCAATCATAAACTAACTTAGTCTTCCAACTATCATTTCCATATGCTGCCACAATTTGCAACTGCACCATGTTATCAAAATCTCCTATTTGTTGGAATATTGAAAGCCCCAATAAACTGTAGCCACGTTCTTCTGTATACTCAAAAAAGAATACAGCCAGTATTCTGGTTTTGCCAGTTTGGGAAATGTAGTTTGATGGAGTTGGTATAAAAAATAGAGCAAGTTAGGTACTGATGTAAAAGAACCATTTCATTAGCTTTAGTCAGTACGGTCATGTTACAGGCGCAATATTCTCCTGACTTCGGGCATGAAAGTGGGGTTCTCAAGCCACTGAGAACTTATCAAACTGCTCTCGGTTTTGGTTTTCGGTTTTGCATGTGGGCACATTGGCTTCTTGCGCGCACACACACACACACATATATATATATACTCATTTCTCTTTCGCCGTGTATATTTTCAAGTTTCAAACTCTTTTAAGTATCCTCTATAACTCTTTAAAGAAAGCTAGAAGAAACAGCATAAGAAAAATGAAGGCAGGTGTTGGGCCTGGTGATTCCAATAGTTCTGCCACTAGAAGTGGGGTGAACAGATGGATTTCCGTACTAAACTTCATTTTGAGACTACTAGCTTTTATTGGTACCTTAGGGAGTGCAATTGCTATGGGAACAACTAACGAAACACTTCCTTTCTTCACTCAGTTCATACGATTCAGAGCTGAGTACGATGATCTTCCAACATTCACGTATATTTTCTCGCTCACTGAGTTGATCTGTAAAGTGTACTTCCATGTATCTGCTAGTATTTGTTGAAGAAACACTTAGCTTTTTATTTGAACAGGTTCTTTGTGATAGCAAATGCTGTTGTAAGTGGCTATTTGATTCTGTCTCTCCCTCTTTCAATCTTCAACATCATCAGAAGCAAAGCACAGAAGAGTAGAGTTATATTGGTGTTCTTCGACACGGTAATACCCTGAACATTAAGCTAATGGTGCAGCTCAATGAACACGAGAAGTTTATGCATCTTATGACTAAAATATAATGTGTTTGTAGGCAATGCTGGCTCTTTTGACTGCTGGAGCAGCAGCAGCAGCAGCAATTGTATACTTAGCCCACAAGGGGAATGCGAGAGTAAACTGGTTTGCCATCTGCCAGCAATATAACTCCTTCTGCAAGCGAATCTCTGGTTCTTTGATCGGTTCTTTTGCAGCAATCGCTATTTTTATACTGATAATCATGTTGTCTGGTGTCGCACTTTCTCGACGTTGACATGCCATTGCACATATCACAATATCAATGTTTGTATTTGTTTGTTGAATTGTGTTTGCGCATACGAGGATATCAACGTTTGTATTTGTTTGTTCAATTGTGTTTGCTATTTCAAGACATCAAGCATGGTTTGGTTACCTTTTGTAGTGTTGTCTTTCTTCTTTTAATGGAATGAGTTTGCTGTTTTCCAAGTTGCTACTTCTTTATTGAATTTCAATTAATTTGCATCTCAGGAGTTTGGAAATTGAATAGCTTGTGAGCAGAAAAGCAAAGACTGGGAAAAGAATCATTCCCATATAGAAAATCCAATCGTGTAACAAAAAAGAAGATTCATTACACCCCAATAATCCAAGATTTTGTATAATTAATCAATCAAGATTAAATTAAACTAATAAGCAAATCTCTAATATCTACATAGTAATTGCTTTAGCGACAAAACAGTTGGTGAAATAGAATTATTAGATGTGAAATATAAGAGCAAGTGGTTATCTTGAATGTCATACTTACAGAAACCTGAAAGATGACAGAAAATAAGCTTTCTCAAATACAAAATTTAAAAATTCAACGAGGATGCTTTCATTTAAGCTTGTATATTGTTTTACTAACATCCCGGTTAACATGCGAGGTTAGGAAGAGAGAAGTTTTTTAGAAACAGTGCAGCTCAAGAATCCGGGTATCTTGGATTTTGCTTAGGTTTAAAATTAAACAAATATTGCATGAGAGCTTTATCATCTGCTTCAATTTGGCTGCATCCAAGCCCTTTCCTTATTTTGCTATCGTCCATCAACTTTCTTACCTTCTCAACTCGATTCCATTCACCTTGTGAAGCATATATGTTGGAAAGTAATAAGTAGTCCCCGCTCTCATCCTGTCTCAAGTTGAGTAATTTCCGGTTTGCACACCTTCCGAACTCAACATTGCCGCGAATTCTGCAAGCCCCGAATAGAGTTCTCCGTATAATGGGGTTGGGTTCAATCTCCATCCTATCTATGAACTCAAATGCTTTGTTCAACAGTCCAGTACGCCCTAGCAAGTCCACCATACACCATAATGCCTTATATTTGGTTCAATTTGATACATATCTTTCATAAGCTGAAGATATCTGTTCCCCTCTTCCACTCTACCTACATGACTACAAGCAACTAGAACTACAAAAAAAGTGATATCACTTGGCCTGAATATTAACCTCAGCATTTCACGAAACAAAGAAATTGATTCCTTAGCATAGCCATGACAAGCCAACCCTCCTATCACGGAACTCCAGGTTGAAACATCTTTCCCCCTCCTCCCACGAAACACTTCCATTGCTCTCTCAATGCTTCCACACTTAGCATACATGTCTATTAGAAAAACATTCATTTTTCCCGAAGTCATCTCCCCCACTTCTAAATCACCCAAGTCTAGACAAGCAGGCAGCAAACTCAACATAGTCACATCATCTGGTGTCTCTCCCGGCCCGCACTCCTCGTCTCCTCAAACATTTCCAGTGCTTGCCCAGAAATCATTGCATTCCAAGTCACAACACCTCGTTTAGGCACCACACGAAAAGCTCTCTCGCTTTCTCTATTTTTCGTTGTTTCACATACACAGTAATCATCACATTTCAAGAAACCAAGTCCTTAGCCAGCATTTCGTCGGAAAGACTTCTTGCTACAGTAACTCTCCTCTTCTTGCATTGCCAGCAGTCAAAGCAGACCTGGCAACAACATCAATTTCACATAACCGGCAAACAACTCCCCCGCAATATTCAAATCACCACAATTAGCAAGCAAATAAATAAGAGTATTCAGAACAAACCTATTAACATTCAAATCCGTGTTTAATAACCTTTGCCCGAACACAAAAACCCATGTTTCTATGGAAAAGACTAGAACAGGCTTTAAATACAAAAGAAAACGTGAACTTATTAGGCCTTATACAGCTTTTCACCATCTGGGTGTACAACACCGTTTACACTATCATTGGACGAATTATACTGATTACTTTTAGATTGAATACTTAGTTCAAATTTTTACATTCAGATTAACCAAATTAATATCCCTTAAGAGAGACTAACCACTATTAGCTTACTTATTTTCATGAAGCTTAGAAATCAAAGGAAATATTTGAAAAAAAATTCAAAGGAAGATAACTAAATTTTTCAATAACAATACATCATCCTCTCAAAACACTGCCACTCTTCTTGTAAAGTAATTATATAGATAACACTAGATACCCCCGTAGCAAATAAACAATAATCCATAGTCCACTTAGATCATATAATAAAAATAAAATCGAAAATCCCATATTCACCCAATTAAAAAAAAAATAAAAATAAAACCCTTCACATCCCTCAAATGTAACTCATCAACTTCATATATTATTAAATTATTTTCCAAACTCTATCCTCAACCATCGAGATCCTATAGAATAAATCCAACAGTCAAGATCACTTTGCTAGTCCAATAAAATCATATCAATGTTAATCACATTGAAATTTATAAAAATATATTATTATTTGGAGTCAATTTTCTTTTTGAAAAAAGAAAAATTAGTAATGGTTAGGATTTTTGTTTGTTATAAAATAAACCAAACAAAATCTGCCACATCTTCATTATCAAACACCTGTTGGTTACAATCTCACCTTATGCGTTCCCAATTCTTCAACTAGTTTATGTCATGACATCTTCAAAGAATAAAAATAATTATAATTTAATGTGTAATTTAATAACCAAAAAAAATGTATTAATTAAAAATGTCATCGTTTACAGCTAGGTCTATCTCTTCCGTAAGTGTTTCCGTTGACTTAGACAATATTGTAGCCTATTATCTAGCGTACCCTTTTACTTAAAAAATTAAAAAAAAAATAAAAAATTTGTAGTAGGGATGTTTGATATAATTTTAAAAATTATTTTGTCTTTTATATATTAAAATTAAAAATAAATATATTTATTTTAATACTAATAAAATAAGATAAAATATTTTTCTTTCTTCCACTCTAAAAATATTATAATTTTGTTGATTTTCTCATTGTTTTTATAAAATTATTTCAACATTATGTTACCATATGGTAATCAGATTTTGAGAGTATAAAATTCAATTTCTTGACTTTTATTTTACAAAATAAAAGATTCCTAACTTTCTTTTACTTCTAGTTAAAACTGAATGAAGCATATTCTTAATTGGCTTCTAAAAAGTGCTTAATTACACCAATTAGTAAGCTAATAAAGCTTAATTTAGCTTCCAGTTATTAGTTTATGTTCACTAATTTAATCAACCCTTGATTAAGATATGATTATTTATCGTCTTCTAGTATGAATATCTTAATCCTCTGTGCTTAACCTATTTTCCCTCAAAATAAATGTTTTGGTGATCACTGTTTTTTGATTTAACAAGGAAAGCAGAAGCATCCGTATGCTTCCAAAAGCTGCTACCATAATTCCATTGGTTTTGCTTTGGCCATTCACATCATAAATAAATGATAAATCCATAGCTATTGGTTATGGCTAAACATGGAATGTGATAGGTGTCATTATATTATTGGTTAAGATAAAAAAAGGCTGTGGTAATTTCACTCACTCTATTGTCTGAAAGTTAATAAGTGCTCTCTTGAGTTTCTAAAAGGTATGTTTCTATTTTATTTGTTTTAATTTTTAACTATATAAAATATAATTAATAATATTATTAAAATTAAACCATTATTATGATCAATAATTTCAAAATATTGGCATGAAAATTTAATTATATTTAATGACTTACGAAAATTTTATATTCTAAGCGATAAGACGCGTGATTTGATATTTTATATTTTAATGATATTAAAATAAAATAATTAACATATTATTTTGAATAATTACATCTAGTGTATTAAGTGTGTGTGTAAGAGAGTCAATTATTTACAAATTTTTCAAACAATTAAGTTAAGCTTGACCTTAATCCAAAAATAAGTAAATAAGTTGCGCCTTACAATAATTGGGTGGCCTAACTCTAATCAAACTCCAGCTTGCTTCATTAAACTTCTCCACCAATGAAAATCCGCCATCTCTTCTACCCCTATCGTGGCATCATGTCGGAACAGAGGAAGCAGGACCCACATCACCAATGGTTAAATTCGTCAACTTCAACGAAAAGCAAAGTTCGGTAATTCTCTTTCTTTCTTCCAATCAGAACTATCCACGTAAGCAAGTTTGGTTGATGCTCCCGTCGGCAATGGCGGCACTGTCTATTCCTTTTTCTCGGAGCTTACGTGGCGGATATCAAAGTTGACTGCGTAATTGAATCTGGACCGTCCGATCAAGAAGGTTGCCCAGACGGTTGAAATTCCTCAAAACGGTAATTCCGCCACGCGTCTATTGAAAAATAATTAATTATTTCCTGAAAAGGAAATAAGTTATTTTGGCATTATTGGACTACCAATTAAGAAATTATTTATTTCTTTAAAAAATAAAAAAGAAATTATTAAAAAGCACATTCAATTATTAACAAACTAATCAATACGACAAATCACTTTTAAATTACAATTTTTTCCCTAGGGTTCATTGAAATGACCAGCGTTTTATCTCATAATTTTCATAAAAAAACTTTAATATATTTTAAGAACGAAGGAAATTAAATTTTTTTATATTATGTATGAGTGAACTCACTTTTTTATAATACATTTGAATTATTTTATTTTATTTTTATAATTATCAATATTATAATTATATTTAAAATCATGATTAAGTCTAGTAATACTAACATCCTCGAATTAACTTTGACTTAAAATTGTCTCGTTAAATTATTATCTTAACATTAATATGTAATATAATCAAATTTCAAAAAAAATATATAATTATTCTGTTATTAATTTGAAAATTATAATAATGAGTAAGGTAATTTTTGGTCTTATTATAAGTTAATGACAATTACATGGATAAGAGGACCCCTTAATAATGGTTAGGTGATGAGTATTAGTCAATAAATTCTAGAAAATACATCCTTTCATAGGATGTAACATAAAGTGAAATCTATTAATTAGCTAGAACAACGTTAATAAATATTTCTAAAGTATATTTAACTTTTTCCTTAAATAAGTTATTGATATTATAGTCTTCTTTATAAGAAAATAATTATATAAAAACCATTAAATGGATATACCCAATTATTTTTTATAATATTATTATTAAAAATCTATCGAAAATTTATATATACTCTAATGCAGGACTTAGACTCCAATATAGGCATTTTTTACATAAAAATTATTATTATTATTATTAGGGATCATTTCTTCTTTTCCTTTGTGTGTTTTTCAACCCGTTATTTTATGTTACCTAATTTTGATTAATTATATTATATTATGATAGGATATGGCCAAAGGTGTGACTATTTGTTATACCATAAAGCTAATGATGACATACTACTCTATAGAAGATTTTATAGAACAATTTCTCTCTTCTTTGTATTAAAGCTTTTGGTTTCCATACATAGAAATTTTTGTATGGATAAACTTAGTTTCAACGGAAAGCCAATAAAGGAAGGCTAATAATATCTCTCACTAAACCAATTTTTATACAAAAAATTATTCATAATTAAAATAATTTCAAAAGAAATGAAAAAAAAAAAAAAAGGAAGGAAGGAAAATTTAGTATTTTTTAATTAGTAAAATATTTCAATATAATACAATTAGACAAAAAGAACCCTAAAATGAAATATGGCATCTCAATAGGGTAAGAAATAAACAACATTTTTACATGTGTGGTTTATTTAGGGTGTAGCGACTTAAAAATTTGTGCAATATATATACAATATTTATATTATGTTGCTATGCACAATGAACACAAACCTAATTTATTATGTTCACAGGATAATTCCACATTTTTGGGCTGTCACATTTGTCTTCTAGTCTAACAAACTTAGCTCCTTCAAAAAAAAAAAAAATCATCAATAATTTTTTTTTTCTAAAAAAATAAAAAAAATATAATAATTTTAAGAATGTATGTAACATATTTTAAAATAAATATTTTTGAGCAAAATTATTTATCAAAAAAGTATTTTAAATTAATATATCATATAAAAATTACTCTTAAATGTGCTGTAAGTTAAACAGATGACAACTAAGACAAAAGACTTTGAATCTCCACAATTTTATTTGTCAAACTTATTTTTTTTCCTTACCTAATAATCATTTATTGTATTATTTTAAATAATAAATAAAAATAAACTAAATTCGATTGTATTATTATGTGAGTGGAGTTTCAACTTTAAACCTCCGATGAAACCTTATATCTAGCACTCAATAAAAAAGCTTCGCTACAAAAGAACGTTGTTATCAGTGATAACATTTTACATGCAGGGAAAGCACAGGTGAATTGTTCCTGGTCAAATTTAATGAATATATATATATATATATATTTTCTTTTTAAATTTTACAGAAAAAGTTAAAAGGGAAAGAAAGTTGAAAGCTTGAAACTACCCACTAAGGTTGCCTTACAAACCACGCTTCTCTTTTGTCTTCATAAAACCAGTATTTATGGAGTTCTGTTCTGCACAACACCCCCTTTATTCTTAACATCTAGCTTTTCAGTTCACATCCTCTCTGCTTTTTCTCTACATATCTGTTACTTTTTTTTTGTACTGATTCTCTGTTTTCTTGTGCTTGCTTGCTTGGGTTTTCCTCTTCATTTTTATTTGTTGTATTCCAAATTTTCCTTGGCCTTGGAAGAAATGGAGAAATATGAACAAGAACAGATAGAATTGCCTCCTGGGTTTCGATTCCATCCGACCGATGAAGAGCTTATAACTCACTACTTAACCCCAAAGGTTTTAGATAGCTGCTTTTCTGCTAAAGCTATTGGTGAGGTTGATTTGAACAAGTGTGAGCCTTGGGATTTGCCTTGTAAGTTGTTTAATGAAATCATTTTTTGATTCTGTGTTTCTGTTTTTAATTTTTTTGAGAGTAAATGGAATATGTTCTGACTTTTTCACTTTTTTATGTGTGTTTTTTGCAATAAAGGGAAAGCTAAAATAGGTGAAAAGGAATGGTATTTTTTCTGTGTTAGAGACAGAAAATACCCTACTGGATTGAGAACAAACAGAGCTACTGAAGCTGGTTATTGGAAAGCAACAGGCAAAGACAAGGATATTTTCAAATTGAAAGCACTTGTGGGAATGAAGAAAACTTTGGTTTTTTACAGAGGGAGAGCACCAAAAGGAGAAAAAACCAACTGGGTTATGCATGAATATAGATTAGAAGGCAAATATTCTGGTTATAATCTCCCCAAAACAGCCAAGGTGGTTGTCTTTTCCCCTGTTTTTACTCTGTTTTCTCTAATTGTTTGATAATGTTTCTCTCTCCATGAAATTTTTTCTGAATTTTTTCTACTTTTATTTGCAGAATGAGTGGGTTATTTGCAGGGTTTTTCAGAAGATTTCTGGTGGGAAGAAAACCCATATTCAAGGGATGGTGAAATTCGGTTCTTTTGGAAACAATATCATCAATCCTTCTTCTGTGTTGCCTCCATTAATGGACTCTTCTCCTTACAACAGCGAAACAAGAACAACAACTGTTAACGAAAATTCTCACGTGACCTGCTTCTCCGATCCCATGGAGGACAAGAAGACTGAAGAAGAAATTATTGATACCTTCAACAATTCTCTTCTAGCTTCTTCTTCTTCCTCAAACCACCATCACTCTGAAATCTCCCCTGCTTCTATCCTCCTCTCAAAATCATCCCCCATTCCAGACTCACAACTCTACGCCAACCATATCCTCCCAGCTATTGGAAACCTACAAGACCCAGATTCATTTCTGATGCATAACCAGTCAATCTTGAACATGTTGTTTGAAAATCATGGCCCGAACATGAAGAGAAATTCAAAAGCAGAGTTCTTACAGGATTCAGTTGTGTCAAATAATGAACTGATTCAAAGGTCATTCAATGGTCAAGAAGATCCATCAAGTTCTGCTGGACTAGTGGCCCTTGATTATCACTGGAATTATTGAAATATTATTATCCAAGTAAGAAAAAAAGGAAAAAATACTTGGAAAAACTTATCAATTATTATAGTTGTTGCAAAGTTGTGGGGTGTGTATATAGATTATTATCTATGATTTTAATTAATAGTAAGTAACGAAATGAAAAACATGTATCAATATTCTTGTGGATTATAGAGATTTCCCTCTTATTTTTCTTGATTATTTATTTATTGTATTTTTGCAGATTAATTTATTAATTAGTTAGCAAAATTTATAAACAGCACTATATCTGTGTATATAGTCAAAGGTTTTCATGTCATATGTTAGGCCACCAACCAGAGAGTTTCCTCGATTCTGAATAAAGAATGAATATGTGACAAGATGCACGAGTGGATTGAGAGTCCTGTAAATCAAAGTACAATCCAATAATTTTTGCCTTGAATTCATGGTGATAATTTGCTATAAGCTCAAAATTCTTCATACAACTAACTATTGAGCCTGTTGTCTCTATTTTAACTTTATATAGATCACATTTAATGTACATTGAAGTGGGCTATGTTTATTCGTGGGTTAATGACGTGTTAAAATGATTCTCAACTTCAAAATAGAATTTTTATTTTTATTTTTTATTTTGTAATAAAAAATTTTAAAGAATTAATGATTATAACATTAGAACTATTGTACTACAGAGGAATCCATATTAATCTACACTAAAAAGATATGTGCAATATATTTTTCTTTGTAAAGTCATGATTGAATGCTATGAAATTATGCCACATCTTGTTTTAATTTTCACTTTCTTTTTGAGGAAGTGACAACACTTCCTTACAACTCTATGCAAATTTCTTTTCATCTTGAAAATGATCTCCCCTCAAATCAATTAATACCCACCTCACAAATCTTCATAAAATTAATAGTAACACCATTTATGTGTCATTCTACAATAAAAAAAAAAAAAATCATACTTTAAAACTTACAACAATGATATATAACACAATTTTTTTAAAAAATATGTTTAAAATATTTTATGACACGTAAAATTTATGAAATTTCGTAAGTAATTATTTCTCAATTTCTTTACAAGATTATATCTTTATCATCCATTTGCCCAATTCTAGTAAGTAATAATCCTTAATTACTTTTTTATTCTAATGAAAATAATGAGAGACCACAAAATCCAAGATGGGTTTATAAACATTGTAATTAATATTACGCCTCTCAAAAAGAAATTGCCTTAGAAAGTTTTGTTGCTCATTATTATTTTCATAAGGGAGAATGAGTTTTCATAATAAATATTTTATAAAATTTAAAATTAATGACAAATATCTTCTTCTAGTGTCAATAATTTGAATCATGTTTATATAATACTTGAATGTATAATAATAATTATATTATAAAAAGTCGAATTAATTGATAAAATGATATTTTAAAAAGTATTTACCATTAATTTCAAATTTTAAAGAGATATTTGTCAAATTTTTTTTCTAATTTTTTATTTAATTTTTTTTAGTTGGAATTGGCTATGCATGGGGATAAGAGAAGCAAGAGTTAGGCAGTAAGGGTACCCCACTTCTAATCACCACTTCGACACAAATAGACGCGGTGTTAAGGTCATGACGTCATGGGGTCTACAATCGGTTATCTGGTTTCGCCACGTCATCTTTGCATTTTAGTAGACGCAATAAAAGTTGCCACGTGGAAAGCAACGGAAACACACACGTGCTCTTAAAATAACAGGCTGAGCCTGACCCCCCACATTTCATAACTAACTAGAAAGAAAAATATTGAATTTATTTAATTTTTTCGGCCTCGTGGTCCGGCGGCTTCGAAATTATATATAAATAATTTAAAAATCAATTTCAATAAAATTTTCACAAAATGTGAATTTTTTTTAATAAAAATAAAAATTATAAATAGTCTTTTTTAAATAATTTCACTAAACAATCAATCAAACATATGTCCGATTACGAAAATAGCATATAAAATTTTTTTTAAATGTTGTAATAAGAAAAATTAATAATTTTTAATTTTAAAAAATAATTAATATCATTATAAAATAAGCCCATGTGGTAATATATTAGTATTTTTCACTTGGTAAGTCTACAATGCAAAGTCAATAAGGCCATTCCATCGTCCCAAATTGATTTGCAAGCCAATCACAAACGGTTTCTTTCTTTCATTCTTTGTGTTTGGCAGACGAGAAAATGAGAGAAAATATAAGATAGATCAAAGAAAATGATATTATTGATTGAATATACATGATCCGAGCGTATAAAAAACTACTTAAAATATATTTTTTGCAATCTAATATCAAATTTAATCCGTATAATTAGGCCACGATTATTAATACATTTGACTAATTCAAAATTACCCACTAGATTTTATTAATAACAAGAATATATAATGAAATCATTGAAGTGATAAGATTTTTCTATAAAAATCATTTTGTTTTTTGTTATTTTAGTCGATCGAAAACTTTCATATTTTGGAAAAACATAAATTTTAGGGTTTCACGACTTTCTTCTAGACATAAAATGTACGATTTCTATAAAAGCATTGGTGTCTTTCTTCTTCTCTCGCCAGGTTTTCATGCAGAATTCAGTGAACCTTGTTTTATTTTCTATGAGGTGGACAATTCGAACATTAATGAAGGGATAAGGATTCACATATTTTTTTTTTTTTTTTCTAAATTTATCTGTTTTTAGTCTCTTTCTCTTTTACGGTACATTTAATTTTAGTTAATTTTTTTTTTTTTAACTTGACCATTGAATAAACATTGATTTGATTGATGGGTAATTTTTAATGTTTTGAAAATTAACATAAAAGAGATATAAAAGGTTTATGTAAGAAAAATTTTGTTCATTTAAAAGAGGATGATTATAAGTAACTAGCTAGCTAGTTAGGGTTCGGGTTAATAAATCTTTTATTTTTATGAATTTTTGGTAAATAATTGGAATTTATATTATTGATAAAAATTAAATAATTAAAATTTATTATTAAAGTATATTTGAGATTAAAATAATGTGATCTCGTACTTACTATATATTTATTATTACTATAAAATGAAAGTTATCAAATTAAGAATATTACATTTTAATTAAAATAAGAATAAGTTGTATTGAGAGTTAGAATTTTATTTTTAAAATTAAGTTAATTATATTATACATGTTTTTAAATTTAATTTAAACAATAAAAATGAGAATTTAGATACTCAAGTTATGATTGTATAATGAACACAGATTTATACTTAATTAATAGTAATAAATTTAGAACCAAGTTTACCTTTTTACACCCATGACAACGAGTACAATAATTACTTAATACAAATTTAATAAATAAACAGTAGAAAGCAAGAAGACCCTCGTTTTATTATTTATTTATTTTTCTGTCTTTCATACATTCCATCATATATTTCTTTTGCATTATGATCCAAAAGCCTAAATATATATATAAAGTTAACATAACCAATCGTAAGTAGAATGAAATTCTTCCAAACTTAATTCTTTTAATATGTGACGATTGCTAACTATGACAATGAGATGTAATATTAAGTATATAACGCATTATTCATGCAAGTTCTCATTCTTCGTTTTAAAAATTCTCTTATCTCTTTCTCTTTCATGGAAAATTTGTAAACATGCACAACCGAGACATTATATATTTTCTTTTGTTTTATTATGCATGGAAGAAATTGGGTAATAATATATAATATTATTAGAAATAACACTGCATTAATTATATTTATTTGTATGAATAAATTTTTAAGAAAATTTGTATAGATATATAAAAAAAAAATATTATATTCTTATTATACATTTAATATTAATTTTTTAATTTCTATAAAAGTGTAAGGCTTATATATATATATTAATTAAATAATACAATATTATCATATCAGTTAGTGTACATATATAAATAAATTTATATATGCAATAATATTCATATTCTAACTTCCAATTGTTACATCACTCTCTTTATCATGTGTGTTGATGACATAAAAACTAATTTATACCCGAAAAGGAGGTATAATCACCACAAAAATGCCTGAAAATGATGAGGCAATTCGTATAGAAAATGGCAAATGCATAGAAACAGAAAACCAATGGCTATACCAGAAACCAATAGATAGAATATGGCCAAAACACAAACAAATTTATTGTAGCAAGTCTAAGATATGCTTAAATTTGAGATATTGTCCACGATAAATATTAACTCTTTCATAAAAACGAATTAATGTTTATTAAATATTTTGACCGTTGTACAATTTAAATAATATTACACTTCTCATCAAATTTCGATGCTACTATTGTATATTAAAATCAGAATTTTTAAAAATTAAGACACTGAGAATAAAAAATATATTAATTTTTTAAATAAAAATCAATATTTATCAAATATTTTAATTGCTGTGCAATTAAAATAATCTTAGATTTTCTTCTAAATTGTGATGATTTTTTCTACTTTGAAAATAAAATTTTAAAAACTCATGGGAGTAGGTATTAGAAGAGGATCAGGATTGTAATTTTAATATCTAAAATTCAATTATGGTTAGTATGCCAATCTGAGAAACTAGGTCTTTCATGACCCTATGGAATGAAATTTAAGAATTTATGGGCTTTGAGCCCAACATATTCAAACTCGTAAACTAAACACAAAAAGACCAATTCTTCATCGTTTAAATCAATCTCTTGTTGAACAGTATATATCAATATGTTATTATCATGTCTTATTGACCACATGTTCTCAATCATATTCTTGCAACTTAGGGTTCGTTCTATTCATAATATTTTGATTTAATGTGACCAAAAATATTGGACAAGAACTTCCTGAAGTGACTTGTTACCTAGGATTGATTAGTCATTATCTTTTTGCCTTGTCAATTTTCATTGTTAGCAATAACCACTGATAATATCATAATCCCTATTGTATTGTTTACGCGATAAAATTAAAAATATACTAAGAATTTATTTTTTGATTCAAAGTTTATTCTTGTCGTTAAATAAAATAATATATTATATTATCAATGAATTAAAATTAATATTAATCATGTATTAATTATAATGTTAGGATGAGTGATAATCGTACATGTAATATAATTGAATGGGATATTATATATATTATAGTTATGGACACCAAGGTTATAAACCAAAAAAATAAAAGTGTTTAATATTTATTGTGAAGATTATGATTGTGCCATTTTTTTTAATATGAATATTGTATCTTTTAATGATTCGAATTAATTGGGTATTCATCTTAGCTTTTCACATTTTTTAAAATGCGAATATATATATATATATACTTAAAATAAAATAAAAATTTAAAGAAACACCACCCACATACATATATACAATAACAAATTATCAGAGGAATGAAGTGTTTTTGTACTTTATTAGGAATAAAATATATGAAATGAAAGTGATTATGATTTTCTTGAATAAATACATTAATTAAGATCTCTTTCAAATATTAAGTAGACCATTATGGCCTTTATTGAGAATATTTGCAGGACATGCTCAATTGTAAGCAAGCAATATAAAACGTAATGTGATTAATTATGTAGCCAAACTTAATTAAGAATTGCTAATTAACAATATTATCCCTGCATTATAAAGTTTCTTCGTCCACATCTTACTGGAAGTGACCATTCAAATAAGGAAGGAGAGGACTGGAAAATTAGAAAAAGGCATTGAATTTTTTTATTGAATTAATAAAATCTTATAGCATATATATATTAAAAAAATAATTATAACAATTGGTAGAATAAAAATTATATATAAGTACGATGATGTGATTTTATTAAATGGTATTATAAACCCTTTTTCTGTAAATCTATCGTTTGAAGCAGAATTAATTATATGGTAGCTCGCAACCACCATGTAATATTAATACAATTAATTACTCTTTATAACGTGTAATTAATTTTCTTTAATTAATCAAAATTTCAATCGTTTAATGACCTAAAAGACTCTAATTTAATTGTTTGAGAGTATTAAATAAAAAGTAGTTCTGTATTTTAATGTGTTTTTTTGTTGTTAACATTTTTTTAATTTTGAAAAAATTTGAAAATTTTGAATATATATATATATATAATTAAAAGGGTTTTGTTAAACAAAGTGGTAATAGTTAAGGATTTTATATTTATTATTTATAGTAATTTTTTGTATTTAATATAATAATTAATGAGTTATGTATTAAAAATGATGATTTTTTAAATATAGTAATCTTAATAAGTATCATAATGATCCTAATTAATAATTAAGACAACTTAGTTGATCCAATTATTTATCATATCGTGACAACTACCAATTACTATTTATGTTAATGCAATTAATTATCTTATGCCTAATTAGCTTCATGATTATTTTCTTAATTGATTGATTACTCAAATATCGGTTACTCAATGACCTAAATCACTTTAATTCAATTAATTAATTATTAGTACCCTTGCTTTGCTTTAGGGTCTTGTAGTTCTCTCGTGTCAACCCAATCTCTTGAAATGTTGATGCCCATAAAATAATAGTATTAGGAGAATATTTTTCTTTTAAATATTAAATCAAATAAATTATATTTCACATTAGTTTTAATATAAATGAGATTTGAATTTTAAGTTTTTTTTTTATGTTTTTAGCATTCATATTAATAAATGATAATACTTAGATTTTTAATGATTATGAATTAAATAGTGATCATTAATTGAGTTACTTATTGATTAAAAAAAAATATATTAAAAATTGAACAAAATTCAAAATCCACAATGAAATTAAATTTATCTTTATATGATAATCACTATATTTTCAATAACATATACACTTTTTAGTTCATTATAAATATAGCATAAATATATAATTGCTTGAGCCTTCAAGAATGGGGTAAATCTATAAAAACTCTCCTCCATTTTAGGTCTCACTTTAATTAGAATGCATCCAACTAAATGCAATTAATTAAGATATATGCACTAAAAATTCATCATCACATATTTTATTTTTGATTAATATTATGTATATAAATTTTTATGCAAATTCTATGAAATATTTTATAACAATACAATACCGACGTATTAGTTTAAACAGATAAATTTGGATCATTTTTTAGTTCTCGACAAAAAAATAAGCAAACGGATAACGTACGTGGACCAATAAAACACAGACAAATATAATTAAAAAGTCATTAAATATACAATTAATTCAATGTTGGACCATAGACAAAGCTGGAGTTGTCAATCGATCAAAGAAGAATTTAAGTTGGGTGTCCCCATATCTTTACTTCAACTTTCATGAGTCAATATAAATTTCAGATCCCATTAGGTTTTTTGCTCTGTACTATGCGTTGTTCTTCACCACACACACAAAAGAAACAACATTAAATTTATCTCGTTTTCGATTTATTTTAAATTATCGGACCCATTTTATTTATTTATTTTGTTTATTTGTTTGTTTGTCTTTTCATGCCCCAAGTATAAGGAGATTGAAGATACCCCTCAAAACGGTTGAAGCCCACCTCATTTAATTGCTCAAGCATGCTTTCTAGGTCTCAATTTATCAAAATATCCCCCTTATTTCCTTGTTAAATATTTATTTTTAATTGATGTCATAATGTCGTAAGAAAATTCTTCAACGCAATAAATTGTCAACTTTTCTTGGCAGCTGCTTAAAGTTTTACCTTTAATTTTGGTAAATGCTGAACCCCACACGGGCTTTGATGATATGGGATAATGGTTTAAAAAATTGAGTAGGTTTTATGATTCCACATTTCCATTTGAAAAAATGAGAATGCATATAATATAAGGTATAAAATTAGACAATTTATTTGATTAGAAAGAGTTGTTTCTTAATGTTTTTAAATTCTAAAGTATTTTTATATAATTATTATGATTAAATATTTATAATATTTTAAGTGTTTTTGAAGATAGTAAAAGAAGTTTAAATTTCATATCTTATATTTATATAATGATTTTAAAATTAAATACTCTTTTAATTTTTTAAAATTACTTTATATATATTGATTATTTATTTAATCATATACTTTTCAACGGGGATCAATTTATTATTATTGTTTATATATTATATGCATGGAACATTTATTAATAACATAAAGAAATAATTATGGAGACAGTTATATAAGCTATGAATATTATGCATTCATGCTGACAACATATAACAATTGCAAGTATATATCCAATAGTCTTGTTACTGTTCCATTTAATTTATTTCTTCGTTGATTCTATATATGATTTTGAAACTTTTAAAAATAATTTTCTATAAATTTTATAAATAATAGAAGATTCTGGATCCAATCTTATATAAGTGTTAATCTCTTACTTAATAGTTAAAAATTTTAGGTTAAACATGTTATAAATTTATCATCTTATCAGTACCATATTCAACATTTAAAAATATTTAAAATTTATTAACTCTTTATCATTTACGTCCCAAAAATGGTCTTTTACTGTAAATTCTCTAGCATCTGTAGCAACTAGAAGTGATGTTAAATTACAAAGCCTCTAATGTTTTGTCTAGCTATAATAATGCAATTGATTCACACTGTTAAGTCAGATCTTGCATACAAAAATTTACCCTCATGGGTGTATTTGTACTGATCCAAAAATTAAAATTACAAGATAGCAGTAATTGAGTGGTAAGAAATTGTGGAAGTAATTCTGATAAACTATAGTAATTTAAGGTGGGCGGCGAGTCTGTGAATAGCCTAAACCGTGAGAGACTGTCGATCGGTTATTTTATTTTTCTTTATACCGATTATATTTTATGATTAAACTGTTGTTGCTAGTTTCTGTTACTATATACCATAGAGTATGGACATATATAGGATTGATTTTGTCAGATAAATCATTTCGCCGAAAGGAAAATTATTCGAAATTAATTTACTACTCCTTATAGCTGCTAAGCTAGGGTTTTGCTAGAGAAGAAAATACTGCAGATCCTACCCATCGCAACCAGTTGCTTAGGTCTCTATCTAAATTATGTAAGTTTCATGTGATGAGGTTTGAACTTGGAGGTCTAGTGTTTGAGAACCTGAAGTCAAGGAAAATTAAATAATTTGTCTAACATATGTAGAGAATGTGACATGCACTTATATATGTGATGCTGAAATTTTAGATAATTAAGGTTGGGTTAGTTTGAAATGAAACAGTCAGCTTTATGTCATATCTTACGTTAGAAAAGCAAGGGATTTTAGAATAAAAGATGAAAATTGTAAATTCTTTAAATTAAAGGTGTATTTTGAGTTTGTGAAATTTATAAATAAATTCTTAAAAAATAAGCATAAACTAAACAGGGTTATATATATATATATATATAAATATATACACATTAAGTAATGTATTAAAGTATTCATCTTGATTGAATATTAAAAAATATTGATAGTATACTTAATTGAGGTTTAGTTTCATACTATTGTGTTGTAATTTTAAAGTCATAATTACTATAAAATAAAATTATAAATTATAAGTATAAGTTGGTAAATAAATTTGGTTGAAAAGACAAATATAAATAATTATTAAATCATTGAATTAGGGTTCTTGGGAGGTAAAATTTATTATAATTAAGTAAAAATAACTATTTATTAAAAAAAAATTTTATATATATATACCTTGAAAATACAACAGAAATACATTCAACTAACTCCATGCACAAATCTTCCTAATCAAGACTGCAAGTGGGAAAAGAAATTTTATGATTAATCAGGATATGGCCATAGTGAATGAGTTAAATTTTGAAAAAGACATAAACATTAATATTAAAAAATTAATTAATAAATCAGGCCCCATGTTATTATTGCCATGCCTTGTCTTATGGGAGAGGAAATAAGACAATTCCTTTCAAGGCCGCCTTCTCTCTTCATTATCCCATATATAAATTCATATTACAAAGCTGCACAACAAAATGGTGTAATGCATATGGGGCTTCAAGGTTCCAAAATCTAGAAAGTTTTCGAAGAAAAAGGGTAGTTTTGTCATATGAAAATTTTAATCCGTGGAACTCTCTGATAAAAATTAATTTCTTCTCTCATTTATTGGACCCTTCCGTTTTCTCTTCTTCTGCTCCATGTATCTTTATATTTATAATCGCATTCTCTTTCACCTATTCTCTCGTCATTGCACAAGTTTTTTCTTTTAATTCTTTGTGTTATGTGTTCAGAGAGAGCGACAAATTTATATTTAATTAACACTGCTACTTGCTTTTGAATCTAGCTAGCTGAATCAAATAATCCCAGAGAGAAAATTCATATGGGTCGTTCACCGTGCTGTGAAAAAGTTGGGTTGAAGAAAGGTCCATGGACTCCCGAAGAAGATCAGAAACTCTTGGCTTACATTGAAGAACATGGACATGGAAGCTGGAGAGCTTTGCCTTCAAAAGCTGGTGAATTAATTAATTAATTTACTTTACTTTTACATATTTTTGTGTTGTTTTCTTGAAAATATTTTCATTTCTTACTAATTTGTTTCTGAATTGTTTTCAAAAAAAATTTTTTTACAGGTCTTCAGAGATGTGGAAAAAGTTGCAGACTTCGATGGACTAATTATCTACGGCCCGATATTAAGAGAGGAAAGTTCACTTTGCAAGAAGAACAGACTATCATTCAACTCCATGCCCTTTTAGGAAACAGGTAACCATTTGTTTTGTCTTTGTTTTTTGCTATCAGCATCAGTCTCAGTGTCTATCAAACATTAATTTCAGCTGGAAATTGAATTTCTTCTGTTTCCTTTCACAGGTTTTATTTTCCCAATTGAACTCTCTTTCACTCTAATCCGTTTGATCCTGTGATTTTTCCATTCTTATGACAAGAATTGATTGATCAGATTTCCAGATTTGAAACACAACATAGAAAGAAAGAAAATGATTCCATTTTCTTGTTCATATTACTATTTGAAATGGGACATTTTGTCCGTAGATAGATGTTTACAGGTGGTTTCTTTCTAGGTTTTCATTATGTCTTCATTATGTTTTTTTTCTTGTCTTGTTCTCAGGTGGTCGGCCATAGCTACTCACTTACCAAAGAGAACAGATAACGAAATCAAAAACTACTGGAACACCCATCTCAAGAAACGGTTAGCAAAAATGGGAATCGATCCGGTGACCCACAAGCCAAAAAATGAAGCTTTACTTTCTATCTCCGTCGGCGACGGTCAATCCAAGAATGCAGCAAATCTTAGCCACATGGCTCAATGGGAAAGCGCCAGGCTTGAAGCTGAAGCTCGATTGGTTCGAGAATCAAAGATTCGTTCGCAGTCATTTCATCAGCAGACAACCTCAGGATTTCCTCCTCCTCCTTCCTCAGCTTCAGGTTCAGGTTCAGGTTCAGCTTCTGCTTCAACTTCAGCTTCTGCTCAGATTATACACAATTCAACTGCTTGGAGTACTAATCCCGGAATCGGCGGTGACCTCGAGTCTCCGACTTCTACA
Source organism: Trichilia hirta (assembly GCA_035221805.1). NCBI lineage: Eukaryota > Viridiplantae > Streptophyta > Magnoliopsida > Sapindales > Meliaceae > Trichilia > Trichilia hirta. The sequence continues at coordinate 1,450,142 of JAWDEX010000022.1, forward strand.
CTTACTTTTTCCGAGAATAATGTACCGCCGATTATGATTACAGGAAATATCGGAGTGAGTTCAGTGCCTATGTTTGAATTTGTTGGTACTTCAGGATCATCCGAGGCCGGAATTATCGAAGAAGAACAAGAGCAACAAGATTGGAAAGGCCTGGGAAGTTCAACCAATCTTCCTCATGAATACAAAGAATCTATTGAAAATTCCTTGTCCTTCACGTCGAGTATTCACGACATGCCGATTTCCATGGAAGGACCATGGACTCCTGAATCTTTAAGGGGAAACAATAATGTTCGTGTTAATGTTGGTAATACAATGGAAGAGGGATTCACTAATCTTCTGCTCAATGATTCCGTTGACCAGCCGGACTTATCGGACAGCGTCAAAGACTCCGATAACAGCTGCGGTAGCGGTGGTGGTAGCGACAGTGGAAGTGATTTCTACCAAGATAATAAGAATTATTGGAACAGCATTCTTAATTTGGTGAATTCTTCTCCATCCGACTCTCCAATGTTCTAATATCAATAATAAATAATAAGGGAATTAATTAAGTTTTATTGTTAGAAAGTGTTTCCATGCAGCAATATCAGCTAGATAAAAGCAGTACTACTACCGAGGCCGAGGTGATACCAAATTGGAAGCCCTTCATTAATTACTTTTCCATTGTTGAAAGCACCATTGGGAATGTTTTTGCTGCAAAACAAGTTTAATTTGTTGTTTCCACAGTCTAGATACATCAGTTAACTATTATTCAAGTGTGAAAAATCTCGTCACTGATATCAAGTGAAATGTTAATAGCTACAAGTAGCTAAGTTTCTTCTTTTTTTTATTTATTTATTTTCTTTTTTTTTTCTTTTTTCTTTTTGTTTAATCTTGTAGATCTGGATTAAGGGTTTGAAGGATTTTGGTGTGGTCCAATCTCGAATGGAAGAATTGAATTGAACATCCCGAAAGGATATGTATGAATTGTGATTGACCATAAGTAAATTAATATATATTTTTCTCCGTTTTAATAATTTATATAGAGAGAGAGTTCAAAGGGAGCCCAATAAGAGAGGTATTTATTACAGACTTTATTGCTGTTGGTTTCATGTCACATTCTTCTCACAATCAAGTTCAAACAAAAAATATTTTTAATTATTTACATATATCTATAGCCATACAGATCTTATTTTTGGAAGCAGAATCTGAAATATCAATTTATTTAATTTATTTAAAAAAATTATTATGTTTTTACTTATTAATTATGATAATATCAAGAAAAAAGTCATACACACACACACTCTCTCAATCAAAAATATGTTAATAATAATTGTTGAATTAATTTAATGAGTACCATTCATTGTGTTTTGTAGTATTAATGTCTTGTCAACTAACATAATTAAAATAATATTACAAAATATAATAAATAGTAATTATTTAATTGATTCAATGGTTATTATTAACATTATTAAAATAAGAATGTTCTCGTTAACAAAAAATCTATCTATCTTTCTATATATGGGTTAAGCTATCTGAACCTCAATTTTTAACTTGAAGTAATGATATAAATTGTTATTTATTGGATTTGTGTAATTTAAAAGTTGATGGAGTTATTAAGTTGAAAGTATTAGATGTTACTTTTTTACTCTAAATTTTAATTATTAAATTGTATAAATTTAATAAATAAAAATTTAAATTTAAATAAAAAATTTAAGTTTAGAGATTTTGATGTATATTCGTAGCACCAATTCTTTCCTTTCCTCTCTCTTCGTTGGTGTACGTGTGAGTGAGTGAGTGCATTTTTTAAAATTAATGCATTGACGAAGAATTAATGTTTATTTAATTTTGTAGCAGTGAAGAGTAAATGAAAATTTGTTTATGCACTTTGTATGTATGCATACATCGGTAGAATTAATTTATGTACAATATTGGACCAAATTACGATTGTGACAGCTAGTTTTTGTATGCCCTAATTTTGGTCTTGGTCTTACCAAATTAATTAATAAGCCTCATGCCTTACTAAATTATGTTTTTAGTGTTTTTAATTTAACTCAATAGTACTTTTTTCTGCCCATCTTTAGTCATTAAATTTCAATATACTTGTAAAAAATAGTAATAAGTATAAAATTAATTACTCCTCTCTTCGTTTAAGATTAAGGGTAAGGGTTCAATAATTTCTTTTTGGATTTATAAGAGTAAATTTCTTTAAATATTTGAATTAATCTCAAACTATAATATAATGTTGTATGAATAAGTTATTCTCAAATTAATCTCACCTCATTTTATATACAAATTTAAAGAATTTTTTTCTCTAGAATTAGTAAGCGAAGGAGTCAATGCCTTAAATTGTTACTTTTACAGTAGGAGAACAAATCAATTAAGTTACCCTCTTGAGAATATATCATCAATCATTAATTAGCGTAATTATAAAGTAATATATACACCCAATATTCCATATTTTATATAAATTTATTTTAAAAATCGTCGATTATTATAAGTTGATATATAAATACATACAAATGTGTGAGACTCGTATAATATATGACCGAATGATGATGTATACTTTAACAAAAATATTACAATTTTTGTTTGAAAATATGTTTTTTTTTCTAATAAAGTCCTAATCATATTTATTAGTATTAAAACAGAAAGAAAGAGGAACTAAATAATGAACATTGATGTGTAGTAGCAGTCAACAATGCAACACGTCCTCTTCTACACTCTCTTGATACAACAATATTTCCTTGATTAATTAAAACAATATACATGAATTTTCAAAGGGTTGTTGAGCTTCTATTTATATGTTCATTTAATTTTTTTTTCTTATTTTTAATTAATTATAGCTACCTCTTGTGAAAATATGCTCGAGCGCGCACACATCTCTCTCTCTCTAGGGTTTAATTAATTTCTTGACACCGAAACATCTAGTAATAAGCATTTGGTAGCTAGTATTTTCTTTTTCTTAATAATAGCCTTTTCATTGATTACGAAGGTTACATGTTATATATTTACGTATGAATTGCAAAAAATATTGGTTGATATAATTTTGTGCTTAAAATATGTTAAAGATATATTTTAAAACTAATGTATGATATAATTTAAAAAAATTTTCTTACAGTATGTATATATATATATTTTTGAAATTAATTGTTAATTTATTTATAATTAATAAAATATTTTTTTATCATTTTAAATATATTTAATTATTCATTATTATTTATATTTTATAATTAATATAAAATAAGATCCTATAATGTATTAAATGTCAAGAATCTATCTACAAATAATTATAGATATGAGATAAAATTTATAATTTAAATACACACAAATAAGTTTTCAGTTGAGATGATATCATTAGGGACAATAATATTATATAACTGGTATATTTTGTTGTTGCTAATGATCAGTATTTGACCCTAATAATTAAGTGATGAGTCTTATATCACAAGAGTATAAACATGGATAATATATTTAAGAACATACTACTGAATATAACTAAAAGCGATAAATCAAATAAGTGATTGTTTATAGTTAATGATGCATCATACAATCGTACTAGTATACTACTAGTCTTTTGACCTGAGATATCATGACTATCCTTTATACTAAGGTATAATGTTCACCTGTGTATATAAAATCAGGCTAGTCATGTTTTGTAAAAAAAAATTTGATGGCAATGTGCTCTTGTTGTATAAAGACAGGTGATAATCAATGTCATGCCCCCGCCTATAAAAACTAAACGTGATAATCACTACGTACTCTCAAGATACACTTTAAACTCTAAATATGTCTCTTAGACCTCTAAAGCTAATATGTACCTGTTCTCTGTGCAATTATAAACATATATTTTAAAACAGTCTCTCAATTATTTTATAAACATAAACCATAAACATCTTTCTAAGACTTTTAAAAATTATACACCATACATAAATAAATATAAAATGGTTCTAATCATACCAATTATATAATTTAATAAAGATGACTTTTAAATGATATCACATAAAACAATTTACAAACATACAAATCATATAATTCAAATGTATTGATTTCATATCACAAAATCTTTTACATATAATTATTTACAAAAAAATATTCTCAATGGATAAACTTTCATTAAATAACCAGTCATAAACTAAATAGAAATCGATAGCTCTAAAATTACTTTTGATCACTATCGTTAATATACTCTTTATTTTGTACTTGATCTCTTTAAACTGAAGAATGAGAGGGTGAGTATACGAGAATGTATTCCATGAATAGACTATAAAAATATAATACACATAACAAATATTTATCACAATATACATAGGAAAAAAATTAAGTAAGATAAAACATTTAAAACATTTTAGTTATTAAAATAAGACATGTATAAAACAAACAAAATAAGATTTAAAGTTAAATTATCAAGTAAAATCTTTAAAATAGTCAATAAAATTATTAGACAAGCCACTTTTTCAGTATTTACTCAGGCCAAGAGTAAATTCGAGCCATTGGTGAATTTTTTATGTATTGAAAATATTGAGTGTTCGATAAAAATATAGTTTATATGATAAAATACATGATGCATAATTTGTTTTCAAATTTTTACCTACCACTGACATTGGCCTAAAATAGTTTGTGAATCTTACATGACTGACCTCTACATTTCTGTCTAACGGGCCATTCCATCACAAATAAGATCATCACCTCTCTTATATTGACTATGTTGACACACTCATTCACACCTCCACCATTGTATACGGCCCACTAACTTTTACCTGACTCGTTCTCGAGTCCACAATCGTATTAGAGAAGAGTTGACTCTGATACTATACTGTGAGACCTAGTCTAATGCTTGTTAATAATATTATTCGCTTTATCCCGACCCTTGAGGTCTCATGATTTTGCTCTTGATAATGGGTCAATCAAAGACTTTCTAAGAGGTCACCCATCTTAGTATTGCTCTAATCTAAGCATACTTAACTGTGAAGTTCTTGAAAATAAACCATCACCTATCTCAAAATGCCTAGTTGACATATTAAATCTAATTTTATTTTTATAGACCAGAAATTTTTTCTTTTATTTTAATGTGAGACTCGCTCCTTCCTTCACAACTATCCTAAAGCCTACTAGAAGCCACTTCTTGCTTAGACACCCTTATCCCAATATCACTTCTTACCCTTTAAGACCAAAATTTTACAATTAAAATAGAATCTGCTAATTTAGATCATTGAGTTTAAGATCTTAGGTGTGAATGTCATACACAAAGATTAAATCTCTGATCAAAATACGTAAATTTAAAAATAAATTTTATGAACAAGTGGATTTCGTATATAATTTGAGTTCTTAATCTTATGATTAAGTTAGGAGTTTGATAATTTAATGACCCATACTCAATCGGGGGTCGACAGTAGAGAGACTTTACTATATAAAAGTAAGATTATATGGATAATTTAGAATTTTTATTCGTTATGTTTGGGGGTCATGATATCTTGCTAGGGGTCATGATATCTTATTAAAAGTCACTTATAATCATTAAGAACTTCGATTATAATAAGTTGTATCGAAATGATGCAAAATATTCATATATATTTATATTCAACTCACGATGAACTTAAAGAGTCATACACATAAACCAATTGTTGTTAATAATTATTGTAATATTTTTGTAATGACAAAAATAAAATATAATTTGATTAGATAGTATTTTAATTTTTTAGTTAAAAGAATAAATTTTTCAATAATGACATGTTAGCACCCTTACGTTAAATAAATATTTTAATAATTTAATATATCATAAATATAATTTATTGATATATAAAGATTTAGAAAATATATTTAGATATAAAGAATTCTAATAAATAAAATTATTTATTTATTATTAATTAAATAAGTATTATTTGATTAAAATGAATTCTTAAATAATAAATAACATAATATAATTTTGTCATGCGTCAAAATTTTTTTGAATCTTGTTCATTTTTTTTGAATTAATAGTTAAAATTAATTCATTTATACGATTAATTAATTAAAAAAATTATTATATCTAATAATATTACATTAAATTAAAATTTAAATAGATCAAATTTTATATTTAATATTAATATTAAATATTATAATTATTATAATATTTATTATACAAATATCTCTTTATATATATATATATATATATAATTTGATTAATATATTTGTATTCATCCACTAATAAAAATTAATGAATATTAAATTAAGTTTTGAATTCTATGCCTAAATGGTTGACAAGTGTTCATAATTATTTTCATTTGTTTTGTTTTATTAATTGATTAAAAATGAACAAATCAAAGGCTTGGAATGTGGATTACACGTGGGACAAGGTTTAAGGTTAAAAATGTTGAAACTGAAGTGTTCATCTTCTTCCTTGCCGGTGGCTCACGGTGGGAAAGAAAAACAAAGCTTAAAAACCATTTTTCAACCTTTTTTTATTAATAAAAAAAAAAAGAAGATAGAAATTAAAAAGTGTTTTCTTAAATTTATAGTCTTCTATGCATACATATATATTAATTTTCTAATTGTAAAAAATTAAAAATAACTTAATGAAACTATAAAGTTTTAAAATCTTTTAAGTTTTAATTGGAATTATTATCACAAAATTGGTATGTGTAATCCTTAGAAATAAGTGAAAGATTATTTATTAGATTCAAATTAAAGTTTAAAAGGTATATTTCTTGCCTTATTTAATGAATTGTTCAATAGTTTTGAATAAAATTAAAAATTTTGCATACATTAATTGTTATAAATCCTTGCATGTGTGACATGTAAATTTTTCAAAATAATTTTTAGCATCATTAACCATTTGATTAATTTATGATTGATTATGATTTCTATTTACATCTTAACTCGTACCATAAAAGCATAAAAAGGATCTCCACTAATACTTTCCAAAAAAAAAAAAATCATGATTTTTATGGTGATTCTTTGATTCCTTTTAGAGTGCATGTTCTTAAAATTATTAACATATTATATTCTGATAGTTGATAGTTAGGGTAAAAATCCAGGCATTATTTTGACCAATTTTTATGATACCACAACTAAAGGGTGGATAGATAAAATTTGGATCGACTTGAGATAAAATTTGAAACTTATCCAAATATTACAGTGTAAAGTTAAATTAATCTAATTCAATCTATTTAAACATCACAAATCAATCAAATCAAATCTAAGGTATGGTTTAAAATAGTTTGAAGTCACTATTTAAATTATCTTATAAAATTAATGATACAATAGTCAATTACTCTTATTGTCTCTCGTCAATACTTAAGAGAGAGTTTTGTGAATAATTTTTTTTTTTCAGTCCTTCTGTGAATAATTTTTCTTTTTCAATTGTTATTATATTTAATAGAAAAAGGCAATTATGTATAACTTGATATGACAATTAAATAATAATAAAATTCTTTTAAAATAATATTAAGCTGTTTGATTTGCAATTTTACAATTTAGAATTAATTTAACCCAAAATTCAAACTATGAAAAATGGTTTAAAAGATATCAATGCATAAATTGATTCAAAAACTTTTTAAATCGAATTTAGATTGGATCAATTTGAAAATAATCGATCTAGCTGTAGTTATATTTTCAATAATCTAGACACAAAATCAACTTTTATACGAGAAATAGATTTCATGGAATGACCCAACATCTTATAAAAGTCATCCTCATCATTGCCAGCACTAAGTTTCGAATCAAGAATAATGGCGTCGAGCTCATTTAGATCCTAACCTCAAAAAGAGGATAATAAAGAAGCGTTACACACATACTTCAAGGTCACTGTAAAATTGTCATATTGTATTTAAAATTTTATAACTTAGGTAGTGTTATGCCAGTCTTAATCTATAGCTAATAATGAAGCAGTAACTCACAATCTGACACCAACACGCCACCTCTCTAATAAAAATCAGTTATTCATTTTTCAATAATCATATGTGCAAAGATTTGAAAAAAAGCATCATCAATCACTATAAATACTAACATACACACACAACATCATTAAAGAGGTTAGACACAATAGTCATGAGTTCACATATCTCGCATCAGTATTTAATGATGGAGTTTATATACTAAAAAGTTAACATCACTCTTAATCTATTTTTCTTTTATTCTTTTAAGCAATCAAAAAACGGTTATTGCAGAGATTTTATTGACCCAAGATAAATTTTATTAATCTCATTGATAATTAGAAGTAGACAAAATTTGTGAAGTACTTAATATTTTCTTTGAAAAACCCATTTTGTATATGATGAATATCTTGACAAAATTTATAAAACTAACAATTATAAATATATGCATGTTGACTTGGAGGTATTAGATATCGAGGTGGCCGGGTCACATGCCATTATTAAGAATTATACGAAGGCTCGTTTGCAAGATATTCATCGTATACAAAACACACGCACACACACACACACACACATATATATATATATGAGCCAAAGTAGAAAAGTTAGTTTTAAATTTTTCTTAAAAGTTAAATCATCAACAATATTTGAAATTTCAGTCTAGCAATTTAAAATAATCTAAGCAAACCACCTTTTTCAACGATTTTAAAATAAATAAAGAATTATAAATATATAGAAACTAATAATCAATCTATAATTTAATTTTTTTTTATCAAATTATATGTACATAATAATGTTAAAATTAAAATAATAAATAAGATTATATCATTTTAATTAATATTTAATTTTATCCATGTAAAATTAGACTTCAATTTAAAATATATATATATATATATATATGTGAATGTCGTCATCATTTTATAATTTATAAATTGAACTATCAAATGGGTCGATTAATTAATATTGTTCTTATGGTGAGAAAGTAAAAGATTAGTTACCTATGAGTACCAAATAATTAAATGTCCAAGTATTTATAAATTCAACTACCAAATGGGTTGATTAATTCATAGTGTTCTTATGGTGAAATTGCAATGACTTGTTACCTATGAGTACCGAGTAATTAAATGCCGAGTGCAAGAACATGCCATCATTGATTTGGTCATTTGAACTAAAATGAATCGGAAAATTACCCGCACTAAAGCTATCCACATGCACAAAGTCAAACTCAAGAATAAATTAATTATTATTAATTTTGTGGGAAAATTGCAAAGATAAATTGTTATTTTCCCATTAAATATATGGATGATGAAGCCAGCTGCGTTGAAAGTGTCGGGAGCGATGGCAATAGTGAAATTTGAGCCACTCTTGGCAAATATTCAAAAAGAGTAGTTACCGTACAGTCAATGGCATCGATAATTTTAAAATTTTTTGTTATAATTTTTGTATTTTGTATTGGATATAATATTATAGATGCAACCATATATTATAGTTTGAAATAATTTAAGAATCATAAAGAAAATTGTAAATAACCCACTAATCAAAAAATAGGAGAAGTTATTTTATTTTTTTTAACCATGTTATCCAATTTAAAAAATTAATTTTTAATTTTTTTAATTATTAAACACATAAAAATTCTTGAATACAAATGAAAAAAAAAAAAATAGATGCAACCATATTCATTAGAAAATAGTAATTTTTGATGCAACAGCTTTTTTTTATAATAATACCTAACTTACAAATTACATTAAAAGAATTAAAAGATTATGTAAAATAAATCATAAATTTCGAAAAAAAATTTCAATTTAAAATAATAATATAATTATTAATTTGTACCGTACAAATGAATAGACTTATTGGATCATTTATTTCGGCACATAATGAACATCACATGGGTCATAAATTTTCTTGACTGCAAGCCAACTGTAAATATTAAATGAGCTTTGCTTACTCCATTTTCTTTTGCATTTATGTATGCATATCTACATGTATGGATGTAGTTTTACCATACTTCGTCAGAACTCAACGCGGATAGTTAGCTAGGGTTTCGAGTGCGTCTGTATATACATGCATGAATGCATTCATCATACATACATGCATACATACATAGAACCATATATGTGTGCGTGCGCGTGCGCGTGCGATGAATGCAACTATTATATATATGTGTGTGTGTGTGTGTGTGATTGCATAATATTAAATATAAGGTCTCTCTGCAACTGCAACTATTTTGTACCTTGCTTTGGTTGAACGTTTCTTGTTATTAGTATTGTGAAATTAATGTGATATATAGAGAGAGAGTGTCATAAATTCCGAAGCAGAAGTAAAATTGAAAGTAAAAGAAAGTACGAATACAGTTAATAGGAATGCTACAGAAAACTAATACATTAAGTGAGACAAAATATTTGAATTCAAACTTGCAGATCATATCAAATTAAGAAGAAATTTAGAGTTATTTTTATTCAATAATTATAAAATATATATCTTAATTATTGAAAATATATAATTTTTTTTTAATCTTACTTCCATTTCCCATCTCCAGGTTCATAGGCCAACTGTAAACCAAATTAAAAAAGGAATTTTTTAGCCTTCTAAATTACATTATAGAAGTTAAATAAAAAACTACAGCACACCTCTATTTGTTTTTTGTGATAAATGTTTTTTTGAAATTTAAAATTAATTACTAATATTTTATTAATTAATTTAATTTTTACAATATAATTATTATTATATACATACAATTTTAAATATATTTTTATAAAAAAGACTAAATATTAAATCATTAATAATTCTTAGATTAAGTGAATAACTAATAAGAAAATATATTCATTATTTGTCAAGCTTATATAAGAATATATATGTAAGACTTGATTTAACATTAATTTTTATTAATATATACACATATATAAAGACATTTAGATATATAAAATTTAATTAAAAGAATATTTTAATTCTATTAAATAAAAAAATACTCATTTTCATATTTATCTGTCATACTTTTCTTTTCTGTATTTTAGACATTTTTTAATTTTATATTGTAAAAATTAATTCTATTATGACATAATTCATAAAAATTAAATTATAATAGCATCAATAAAAATTAAATTAATTATACTAATAAATATTTAAAATAAAAAAATATAAATAAATAAGTATTTTTTACAAATTGTCCATCACAATCTATAGGCAAGTGTGAATTGTGAGCCCAGTTAGAGAGTAGATGATGCGAACCTCAAACAACACAACAAAACCCAAAAACGCACTGAATATCACGACTCCAAAAGATTTAAATGAGATTCAAGAGAGAATTTTAACCCAATACTTAAAATAATTTTAGAATTAAAAATATATTAAATTACAAACTTTAAAAAATATAATCAAATAAAGAATTAAAAGTATAAAATTAATAGACAAAAAGAAGTCACACTAAAAAAAAAAATTCTTAAATCAATAAATATTATTTATTAAATAAAATTAAGTGTTAAATTACTAAGCATTTCACTCTATCTTTTTAAAATTAACTAAGATATCTAGAGCGATGTCAAATATATAATTCATTACATATACTAGATTTTATTTTGAATGAATTAATATAATAACATTAATTATATTTATATTATATGATTTATTTTCTGAAAGATGTTGCATATCCTTGGCCATCAAATAAATTCCATTTTTTTTGCCTTAATTTTTTATTAATTTATAGCCATGGATTTCTAACAATTAATTTAAATTTGTATATAACTTTTTTACGAATTAATATAATAATATTATATCTTATATATTAGTATTGATATTTATACATTTTTTTATTTACTGTATTGTTATATCATTATTTTACCTATTATAACTTTCCCAAAATTTGCCAAAAAAAAAACATATGATATAAATAAGAATTCTATAATAACATATATTATAATAATAATATAATTTTATTATATTAATTTATTTAAATAAAACTTTTGTACTATTGTTTAAATCTTCATTTGTATTTGAACAAAAAATTGTCCTAGCTAAAATGAAGCCCAAAAGGCTAGTGTTGGTTACTTTGAACAATGAAAATCTAGGTTTTGGGTGGTGATAATTGCCACCCCCATTTTTTTTTAATAGCACCCCATTTAATTGACAAATGTTCATAAAAATAAAAAATTATAATACAGAGTAAATTAATTTATATAATAAAAAATATACTATTATAAATTAAAATAATATTTTTAATATATTATAAATTACAAAATTTTTAAATAGAACTTAAATTTTCAATGATTGTTTATAATTAATATTTGTTAAAATTTTATCATATTTAAATATCTGTTAATAAGGTTTTTATAAAAAATTATAAAATTACTTTTTTTTATTAAATCGTTTTAATTTTATATTTTTTCAATTGTCACTTTAGTATATTATATGTATTAAAAATATATATTTTAATTCAAGAAATGTATTTAAAGTGCATAAAATTATAGTATAAAAGATTTTTTTAATTAATATAAATAATAATTTAATTAACATTTATTTAATTTTAATTATTTATTGAAAACAAATTTTAATTAATAAGAAAAATTAATAAAAAATGTACAATTATAAAAAAATAAAATAAAAATAGCACCATACTATATTTGAGAAAACAAAGTATTTTATATTCTTTTAATAATTTACTATAAAAAATTTTTATTGATAGATATTTGAATATGATGAACTATTAGAGAAATATTGAGCATAAATAACTATTGTTAATTTAATTTTATTTAAAAATTATATAATTAAAAAATAAAAAGTCTATATTATTTTTGATGTTATATAAAATATTTAATAATATTATAATTTTTAAAGTTTATGAAACTCTGTTAAAATTAAATAGGGTTGCATTAATAAAAAAAAAAAAAAGATTGGAAATATCATCACCCTTAGGATTTCTTTCCATTTCCGAGGCCATTTATACCCTAAAAGCCCAGCTGAACATCTTCATATGTTAGTATGTTGTACAAAGCCCAACCCAAAATTTTAGTTCATTCCTCAATCTATAACCTCCTAAACAGCCTAGGAAAGGACATGTTACAGTGGGTATGTTATAACATTTGTTTTAATTTCTATCATAAGATTAAGAATAGAAATTTACTTAAATGATAACGTTAAACATTAAACCCTATTTGTATAAACATATTTATAATATTAATTTAAGATCCCTGAATTCATATTGATTTATTATATCTCTAATGAAGAACTTGAGGGACTTAAAACACTTTTTTATTGGTGAGCATTTACCATTGAATTATTAGTAGTGGCTTGAAATTTCAATATGTTGTAAATTTGATTGAATAAAAGGGTTTTACTGTCAACGAAAAACAAGATAAAAGAAAGTTTAAGCTGCAAAGAGGTTCCCTTTTTCCAGTTTTGCAGTTTTAAAATGAAATCAGAAGCCTCAGTACTACTGCAATATTTGATACTATATGTGCAATAAACAACCCATGAAGAAGAAAGCCATAACGACCATAAAGAAGGAAGGGGATGCAAGAAAATGACTAAAACTTCTTAGATAGCTAAGCTTATAGATTTTGAAGAGGAGAAGAAGAATAACATTGGAAAGATCCTTGGAAGGATAATATAAGTTGAGGAGAATGAAAAATATCCTCTTATAATTTGATTAAATTGTAATTATTCGTTACTTTATATATTATAATAAATGCGATATTGAAATTAAAAATTGTGATTATTTTTGTAGTGTAATGATTATTATATTTATAATTTTTATAAAATTATATACAATTTACAAAATTACTATCAAAAAATTATATAAAATATATAAAATTTAATTAATACACTCTATGTTTTGAAGAATATAAAAAATTTATAAATTATATTTTAATTTTTTTAAATTTTGATACCTTTATAAAGATTAGGGGTATTATAAATATTACACAAAAAAGACAAAATATTAAAAAATTATTTGTCATAATATTTAAATTTTAAAGATTTATTATAAAATATAAAATAAAAGTAATTATTATTTAATGAAATTATAGGGGAAGTGTAAATTATATCGACTCTTGACAAATACCAAGGGCCAAAGAAGAAACAGCCTTTGGGTTGATTTGGTTTTAAAATATATAAATAGTGGGTGGGAGTGATGGGACGTTTAGGGTTTTCATCTCCATTCCTTCTCTTCTGCACCGTTCGATTTAGAATTAAGAATGAAGGATATTTGTTTCTCCATTTGTATCGCATACCTCTATTAATTAATCCTTTGAATAATATCAACCTCGATGCCAATGGACATGTGCATGAACCATTATTGCAAAATAATTGAAGCCTAGATATTCTCCTATTGTATTTGAAGATACATTAATTAGTCAAATTATTCATTGAATCGAAACAAAGTTCAAAAGCACATGCAACATGCTATAATATGTTTCTTACTTTATATTAGTTGATTGAGTTTAATTACTTCAATGAAAATGATTATTGACTAAAATATTTAATAATTAATACTTATTTTTATAAAATAATTAATATTTTTCGATTATATATGTATATAAAATAAACAAAATTGGGAAAGAGGAAAGGGACATAGATAAATAAGCCGGTCACTTACTCATAACACTTTAATCATAAACAACCATCAATTGGAAAGGCCTAAAGGATATATATATTAAATAAAATAAAAGAATAATAATGTCTCGTTAACATAAAATGTAAGGACCATACTAGCACTCTGCCTATATAAAAAAAGGACGCGAAATAATTAATAAGACTATTTTAACATACAATCATAATAATGTGACAACTTAATTAATTAATCAACATTGAATTATAACCCACCAACAACCCAATAATAAGTCATAAGCCACAAATAACAAATAGATAATGCTTTTAAATGTGGCTAGTACACGAAAAATTTGTCTTTTTAATTTATTGTTTTTGTTGGAGATATATCCTAAAACTAATCGTATTATATAATTCTGAAATTTCTTCTCTTAATATATATAAAAATATTATATAATTAATTGTAAAATTATTTATAATTATTTACAAATGACATTTACATCATTTTGTATATGTTCATTTTCTAATTTTATTATTTTTATTATTAATGCAAAATAAGATCCTATGATATATTATGTGTAAAAACTCTATTTACAATAAGTTGTGGATATGAGTAAGAGTCTATGATTTAAATACATTTAAATAAGTTCTCAATTGAGGTGATATCATTAGAGATCATAATATTATATAACTGGCATGTTTTGTTGCTATCAATGATTAATATTTGATACTAATAGTTGGGTGACGAGTCTCATGTCATAAGAGTATAAATATGGGTATTACGTTTGTGAACGTATTACTTAACGTGACAAAATGAGACAAATCACATGGGTAATTATCCACAGTCAATGATGCGTCGCACAGCTATATCAGTGTATCACTAGTCCTTTGACCTGAGATATCATGGCTATCTTCTACATTGAGATACATTGTTCACTTGTGTATATCGCATCGGGCTAGCCACACCTGGTGAAAGAAGCTTAATGACAATGTGTTCTTATTGTATGAGGACAGGTGATGATCAATATGGAATTTGTTAGCTTAGATAATTGAGCTTGAGAGTCTAGGCAAGATTGTCATATGTGAGAATTAAATCTTTAGTTAAAATACACATATTCGAAAATAAGTTTTCGAATAAGTGGATCTCGTATATGATATGATTTATTGATCCTATGATTGAGTTAAGGGTTTGACGAGTCTATGACCTGCTCTCAATCGGGAGTCGATAGCAGAAAGACTTTACCACATGAACATACGACTATATTGGTTCATATGGAATCATTATTCTTCATGTCTGGGAGTCATAACATTTTGCTAAAGGTCACTTATGATCATTGAGAACTTCAGTTACAATAAATTGTATCGAAGTGATGTGAAACATTCATATATGCTCATGTTCAGCTCACGGTGAACTCAAGGGATCACACACAATAGCCAATTGTTGTTGATTATGGTTATAATATTTTTGTAATAACGAAAATAAATACAATTCGATATTGATCAAATAGTATTTTAATTATTTAATGTAAAAAATAAATTTCTCGACAATGACGCGCTAGCACCCGTATGCTCGAAAATTGTTCCAATTAATTAAAATATTATAAATATGATTTATTGATATTTGGAGACTTAGATAATATATATTAGGATATAATGGGATTAATAAATAAAATTATTTATTTATTTATAATTAAATAAATGTTATTTAATTACATTAAATCCTAGCATGACAAGTGGCATAATATGATTTTGCCATGTGTCATATTTTT
>JAWDEX010000022.1:1466379-1484652 GCA_035221805.1 Trichilia hirta
CCAGTTCAAACTTAAAATTAGTTAGAAGACTTACCAAAGGGGAGTTTCTAACTTGAAGGAACTAATTTTTAATCTAAACTAGTTTGAGTGAGAAATTTGAAAGAAATTGAGTTGTTAGTGAGAGAGATTATTTTGTTCAAAGAGGAAGGAAAGGAGAAATAACCCACTGTAAAGAAGAAGAAAAGAAGAAGAAGAAGAAGAAGAAGAAAATGATTTTGGACGTTAAAATAATTTATAATGGGATAAAAGTCTATTTTGTCCTTATACAATAAAACAAAGAGGAATTAAGAAAAGGGTAAAATAGAGATTTTATTTACAAAGACTTAAAAGACACATTTCATATTCCTTATTTTTAACTTTAATAACTTTTTCAATTTGATTCAGAAATGATTAAAATTTATTCCAATAAAATTCTTATTCCATTAGCTTTTATTAAAAAAAATGACCCATCAATTAAACTTTTGAATCACTGAAAAAATGTATTTGAAGGTGTAGTGCGCAGGGAGGGGACAAGCTCGCTGTAGCGAGAATTTTTCCGCTGTAGTGAAAAGTCTCCCTGCAGTGAGAATTCTTGCTGCAGCTGACTGTTTTTTCGCTGCAGTGGGAATACCTCCACTGTAGCGAGGGTTCCCTTTTGCACTCTCCACTTTATGACTTAATTTCTTTCTCGTTTGAACTCCGATTTACCTAAAACTTGATATTATAGAAATATGAATCTGTCTATTTTTATCTAAAATAATCAAATTTTAAATAAAATTTTAAATTAACAGAAATTTACACTTGAAGCTTAGTTGCACAAAATAGATCTTATACCCAAAGTTTTCCAATCGCTTTAAAACTTTTTAGAATCCTTTCAGATGACCAATTAAGTTAATGTAAAGTTAATAAATTGGTAAAAAAAGAAAAATAAGCACCTAAAATAAATTTTACAAAAATGACAAAAATATCGCTAAAGGATAAAATGACGAAATTACCCTTAATTTAAAAAAATAGGTATTATGATTGATATTGACAAGATATTAAAACTTTGTCAACAATTACAAGTATAAATCCAATAGTCTTGTCATTGTTCCATTTTATTTGTTTCTTTCATTGATTCTATGATTCGGAAATTTTTTAAAAATAATTTCTTAAAATTTTTATAAATAATCAAAGATGCTAGATTCAATCTTAAATATCATAAATATTAATCTTTTACTTAATGGTTAAAATTTTTAGGTTAAACTGTTATGACTTTTGCATTATATCAGTAGGAAAATCAATCTATAAAATATTTGAGTTTATAAATTCTTTGTCATTTACATGCCAGAAATGGCCATTTACTGTGAATTCTCTGGCATCTGTATCAACTAGAAGTGATGTTAAATTGCAAAGTTTCTCATGTTTTGTCTAGCTATAAATATTTAAGACAAATGATTCAGAGTGTTTACTCAGATCTTGCAAAAAATAAATTTTCCTCTTAGGTGTGTTTCCATTGATACAAACATTACAATCACGAGATATCAGATAATGGTAAAGAAATAAAAAACAAATTATGAAATTAAATTTTAACTCTTAATGTAATTGATTCATCAACTCACTATGATATCACAATAATTTAATGTATCAATTATATTGATATTTTTATTATTTTATTATTCTTAGATTAGTTATTTTTTTTTTTAAATATGTATTTTGTAAAATCTATGTAAATGCTATCCATTGTATTTAACATATTTAAAAATTATATAAATACTTTTATTTCTAACATTACCAAAAGAAAATAACTACCTCAAACAACATCCGTAATATGTAAATGTCATACTTTAATCGTTGGATTACACATCGTACAATCGTTATATTATCTTTGTTTATACTGATAACATTGACTGTAGCCAAAATTGGACACATTTTCTGATTAAATTGGTGTGGCTAGATTCTGCTACTGGATATGATAGAGTATGGACATATATATAGAGTTGGTTTTGTCAGATAAATCATTTCGCCGAAAGGAAAACTATTCGAAATTAATTTACTATACTCCTTGTAGCTAAGCTAGGGTTCTGCTAGAGTAGAAAATCTTGAAGATCTTATACATATAAACCAATGCTTGGATCTCTATCTAAATTATGCAAATTTCTTTAAAGTGAAGTGATGAAGTTTAGACTTGGAGGTCTACTGTTTGAGAACCTGAAGTCAAGGAAAATTAAATAATTGTCTAACATATGCAGAGAATGTGACGCTTAAGTTGTACATATGATGCTGAAATTTTGGATAATTATCAGCTTAACGTCATATCTCACATTATGAAAGAAAGTGAGGTGGAAACGTCAAATTATTTAAATTAAGTTGTATTTTGAGTTAAAAATAAACTTTTGGGAAATTTATAAATAAATTCTTAAAAAATAAGCACAAACTAAATAGTGTCTTTTTAATTTTAATTGAGATTAATAATATGGAGAAAACTATATATTATTTAAAGAGAATTAATCAAAATTTTACATTAGGTCATTAATTTATTCAATTTAATGTATTTTAAGGATTCATGTGGATTGGACATGACAAAAATAGACCAAATACTCAACGAGGTTTCCTTTCTTACTATTATGATATAATTTTAAATTCACAATTACTACGAAATAAAATTATCTAATTATAAGTACAAGTTGGTGAAAAAAAAATAAAAATTAATCAATTATAATTAAGTAAAAGTTTGTATTTATTAAATATTTTTGTTTTCATACCTTGAAAATACAATAGAAATACATGCAACTAACTCCATACACAAATCTTCCTAAGCAAGACTTCAAATGGGAAAATAAATATTATGGTCAATCAGCATGTGGCCATAGTGAATGAGTTCAATTTTGAAAGAGACATAAACATTAGTTTTGAAAAATTAATTAATAAATCAGGTCCCATGTTATTATTGCTATACCTTGTCTTATAGGAAAGGAAATAAGCCAATTCCTTTCAACTCCTTCTCTCTTCATTATCCCGTCTATAAAATTATATTATCAAGCTGCACAACAAAGTGTTGTAGTATATGGAGCTTCAAAGTTCCCAAATCTCTGAAACTTCAAGCAAAAGGGTATTTCTGTCATATGAAATTCTTAATACATAGAACTCTCATTTATTGGACCCTTCTCCTTTCTCTTCTCCTGATCCATCTGTCTTTATATTTATGCACACAAAGCTTCTCTTTCTCCTATTCTCTTTCATTACACAAGTTTCTCTTTTATTTCTTCGCGTTTTATGTCCAGAGAGAGCAACAAATTTAAATTTAATTAACACTTCTACTTGCTTTTGAAGCTAGCTAGCGAAATCAAATAATCTGAGAGAGAAATTCATATGGGTCGATCACCGTGCTGTGATAAAGTTGGGTTGAAGAAAGGTCCTTGGACTCCTGAAGAAGATCAGAGACTCTTGGCTTACATTGAAGAACATGGACATGGAAGCTGGAGAGCTTTGCCTGCAAAAGCTGGTGAATTAATGAATTAATTTCCTTTCATTTTACATTTTTAGTGTAGTTTTCTTGAAAACATAGTCATTTCTTAGTAATTAGTAGTCTGTTTACTGTATCTTTTTATAGGTCTTCAGAGATGTGGAAAAAGTTGCAGACTTCGATGGACTAATTATCTACGGCCTGATATTAAGAGAGGACAGTTCAGTTTGCAAGAAGAACAGACTATCATTCAACTCCACGCCCTTTTAGGAAACAGGTAATCAACCTTTGTTTTTGTTTTTGTTTTTTGCTATCAGCATCAGTATCAATTTCTATCAAACATTAATTTCAACATAATTAAATCGAATTTCTAATTAAATCGAATTTCTTCTGTTTTTTTACAGTTTTTAATTTCCCAAATTAAACTCTCTCACTCTGATCCGTTTGATCCTGTGCTTTTCTTACCTTGTGACAAAAATTGATTGATCGAATTAGAATCAAGATTTCAAACACGACATAGAAAGAACATGATTCTGTTTTCTTGCTCATAATCCTTTTTGAAATGGGACATTTTGTCCGTAGATAGATGTTTACAGGTTGATTTTTTCTAGGGTTTTCAATGTCTTCGTTATGTTTTGTTTCTTGTCTTGTTCTCAGGTGGTCGGCCATAGCTACTCACTTACCAAAGAGAACAGATAATGAAATCAAAAACTACTGGAACACTCATCTGAAGAAAAGGTTATCAAAAATGGGAATCGATCCGGTGACACACAAGCCCAAAAATGATGCCTTACTTTCCAACGCCGTCAGCGATGGTCAATCCAAGAATGCAGCAAATCTTAGCCACATGGCTCAGTGGGAAAGCGCCAGGCTCGAAGCTGAAGCTCGATTGGTTCGAGAATCAAAGCTTCGTTCGCAGTCATTTCATCAGCAGATAACCTCAGGATTTGCTCTTCCTCCACCTTCAGATTCAGCTTCTGCTCAGATTATCCACAGATCAACTGCTTGGAGTACTAATCCTGGGATCGGTGGTGACCTCGAGTCTCCGACTTCAACACTGAAGTTTTCCGAGAATAATGTACTGCCCATTATGAAGACAGGAAATTGTGGGGTGAATTCGATGCCTATGATTGAATTTGTTGGTACTTCAGGATCATCCGAGGCTGGAATTATCAAAGAAGAAGGCGAGCATCCAGATTGGAAAGCCCTGGGAAGTTCAACCAATCTTCCTCATGAATATAAAGAAGGTATTGGAAATTCCTTGTCCTTCACGTCGAGTATTCACGACATGCCCATTTCCATGGAAGGACCATGGACTCCTGAGTCTTTGAGGGGAAACAGTAAAGTTCATGTTAATGTCGGTAATCCAATGGAGGAACGATTCACTAATCTTCTGCTCAATGATTCTGTCGACCAGCCAGACTTATCGGACAGCGGCAAAGACTCCGATAACAACGGAGGCAGTAGAGGTGGTAGTGACAGCGGAAGTGATTACTACCAAGATAATAAGAATTATTGGAACAGCATTCTTAATTTGGTGAATTCTTCTCCATCTAACTCTCCACTGTTCTAATATCAATAATTAATAATAAGAGAGTTGATTGAGTTTATTTTTAGAAAGTGTTTCCATGCAGCAATATCAGGAAGATAAAATAAGTACTACTACTGAGAGTGAGGTGACACCAAATTGGAAGCCCTTCAGTAAATTCTTTTCCTTTGTTGAAAACACCATTGGGAATGTTTCTGCTGTAAAACAATTATAATTTGTTGCTTCCACAGTTTAGATACATCAAATAATTGTTATTTAAGTGTCAAAATCTCGTCACTGATATCAAATAAAATGTTAATAGCTATAAGTAGCTAAGTTTCTTTTTTTGTTGGTTTAATTGATTATGTAGATCTTGATTAAGGGTTTGAAGGATTTGGTGTGGTCCAATCTCCAATGGAAGAATCGAATTGATCATCCCAAAGAGGAGTTGTATGAATTGTGATGGATCATAAGAGTTACCACAAGTAATTTTATAGATATTTTTCTTTGTATTTAAGAATTTGTATATAGAGATTGAAGAGAGTCCAATAAGAGATGTATTTATTACAGATTTTATTGCTGTTGGTTTCTGTCACATTCTTCTCACAATCAAGTTCAAGGAAAAAATAATTTTAATTATTTATATATATCTAGGCTGCAAAAGCCGAATCTGAAATATCAATTTATTTAATTTTTTAAAAAAATTATCATATTTTTATTTATTAATTATGATAAAATCAAGAGGAAAGTGAACAATAAATCGAGGGGAAGATGCTGTATGCTATATATATATTCTTCTCTTTCCATTTGTCTTTCAGTGACTCAGTGCAGTTTTTAAAATTAATGCACGGATGATAAATGTTTATTTAATTTTGTATGCACTTTGAAGTAGATATACGTCGGTAGAATTAATGTATGTGCAATATTGGACCAAATAAAGATTGTGACAACTAGTTTTTTATGCCCTAATTTTGGTCTTTGTCTTACCAAATTAATTAATACTTCTCATGCCTTAATTACGTTTCTGCTGTTCTTTTTTTTTTTTTTTTTTTTTTTTTTTTTTTTTCAAATTTAATTCAATAGTAGTTTTTGGTGTCCATATATTTAGTTCTTGAATTCAACGTACATTTATAAGAAATACTATGTAGTATAAAAGTTCTCATCTTATCAGTTTAATCATTCCTTTTCGTATTTGTATGAGTAAATTTTTCTAAATATTATAATTAACCTCTAATTATAATATAATTTATTTTAAAAACCATCAATCATTGTAAGTTGTTGTACAAATACATACATATGTACAACTAGTATAATATCACCAAATGATAATATACACTATAATAAAAATGTTACAACTTTTATTTTGAAATTATGTTTTTTTCTAGTGACTTCTTAATCATATTTATTATTTTCTAAAAAGAGAAAGAAAAAGATGAGAAGATTATGGGAAGCAAAGAACATTGATGTGTATATATATGCAATTTTAGGTGTTTTTGATGGTGATGCATTGATATATGATTTTTGGCTTGATTAGAATTTTATTTAATTTGATTACTAATAAATATTATTAGATATTAGTAATGTGTGCGTGCTAGTGCCTGTATATAATTGTCAACAATATTTTCTTGATTAATTAAAACAATATATATGAATTCTCACAAGGTTGTTGAACTTCTATTTATATATTCATTTAATTTTTTTCTTACTTTTAATTAATTATAGCTACCTTTGGTGAAGTTATACTTGTGTATATATATAGTTGTTTGTCCTTTAATATCTTGACACTGAAGCATGTAGCAATAAGTATTTGATAGCTAATTGTTCTTTTCTTTTTATTTTATACTAGCTAGGTTAATCATTGATTATGAATATTAAGTATACATACACATACACACGAATTGCATAAAATATTGGTTGATAGAATTCAGTGCGTTAAATAATGATCAATAGTTAACCATTTGATTGATTTACTATTGATTATGATTTCTGTTCCCATCTCAACTCTTATCATAAAATTATGAGAAGATCTCCACGAACAAAAAAATCATAATTTTAATGATCTTCGTTTAATTCCTTTCAGAATACATGTTCTTAAAATTATCAACATATTATCCTATGAAAATTGTAAATATATTGAGAACTTGTTGAATGGGAGTATTAAAAATCGAGGTGGGTGTGGGTTGGTCACATGCTATATTAAGGGTTATATGAAGGCACGTTTACATGGCATTCATCATATATAAAACAAGGGTATATATGCATTATGAGTTAAGTAGAAAAGCTAGCTCTAAATTTTTCTTAAAAATTAAATCAACAAGAATTAATAGTTTCAAATTCAGTAATATACGTAATTAAGTTCTCAATCCAATCCAATAGATTTGGTCGAATAGTTTAAAATAATGTAAGTGAATCATTTTTTTAACGTTTTTAAAATGATAAAGAGTTAAAAATATATTTAAGCTAATAAAAATAAAAGTTCAATAAGTGATTTTATCTTCATCAGATTGATCATATATTAATTTTAATTAATTCAACCGCTTTTCATGTTGAAAAATTAAAAAAAAAAAAGAAAAAGAAAAAGAAATATAGTCCCATTAATTTGATCTCATCGTAAATACAATATGAAGAAATTATTTGATTTTTGTAAATTTCTTAACAAAATTTTGAGAATATCAATATTTCAAAAACTAAATATAAATTATATCATAAAGTATACTTGAAGAAATATTGCATACTAAAATTTTATATATCATATAAACGATATTATCGCAATACTAAAGTCAGATGTATAGATTATCATTTCAGTAAAGTCGTTTTTAATCGGTATAAAACGATATATATATATAATAATGTTAAAATTTAATCAATATTTAACTTTATGCACGTAAAATTAAACCTAAATTTTACAAAACATGTGAATGTCATCAATCATCATCATCTGATAATTTATAAATTCAACCACCAAAAGGGTTGATTAGTTCGTAGCGTTCTCATGAATAACAAAAAATTAAATGTCCAAGTCTTGGTCTTTAGACTGAATATGCCATCATTGATTTGATCATTTGAACTAAAATGACTTGGAAAATAGCCCACGCGGAAGATATCTTCATGCACAAGTCAATCTCAAGAACAAATTAAAATTTTCCAGAAATAATTATTATAGTTATAGATATTTATAACTTTGGGAGAAAAATAAAGTGTTGTTTTTCCATTAAATGCATGGATGATGAAGCCAGCTGTGTTGAAATTGTTTGGAGTGGCAGCAATAGTAAAATTTTGGCCACACTTAATAAATATAGAAAAATTTTTGCATTTTGTATTATATATAGTAAAGCTTTCTTTTTTAATTTTTATATTTCTTATATATTATAGTTTAGAAATAACTTAAGAATTATAATGAAAATTGTAACAAAAACTTGAAAACATTACAACATACGACCCACTAATTAAAAAATGAGTGGAGTTATTTTTTAAAATAATATCGTACAATTTATTAAATTTTTTGTTATAGTTATTAAACACATAAAAACTCTTGAATAAAAAAAAATTATAGATGCAACCATTACATTGGAAAATGGTAATCTTTGATGCAAAAGCTCTTTGTTGTAATTCCTAATTTACGAATTGTTTTAAAATAATTATAAATTATATAAAATAAATTATAAATATGGATGAAAATCAATTGATATAGAATTTTAATTGAAAATAATATAATTTTTATTTATTGAATTCGTGTAATTTAAATGTGGACAGGCATACTGCATTAATTCTTAAATACTATTTTTTAATATTAAATTTTGACTATTAAATTATATAAATTTAATAAACAAAAAATTGTGTTTAAATTTAAATCAAAATTTTAAAATAAGAAATTCTTATCTTATAAATATATACAATATACTTAAATATTTATAATCTTACCCTATAAAAAATAAATATTAATATGAGTTAGCCTACTTTAACATAAATTTAAATGAATTTTCATCTACTAAATTTATACAATATAATAAATAAGATTGAGCATTAAAAAAAATAACATTTAATACTATCAACTCAGCAATTTTATCTAATTTTACTCAACACTTTTTATTTATTTTTACTGTAAATTTAATAATTGAGTAACTCATCAACTCATATATATACAAATCCGATATATATGTTTTTTCTCTAACAGTGAGTTTAGTTGGAGGAAATCTTATTATATTATATTACCTTTGGTAATAGAATTATCTCCAAAAGCAGGGGAATAATAAATTAATGGGAATACTGTATTAATGTGTTTGGTTTGTATTCTTTCATATAATATGGTTGTGTTTGGTTGACAGTAATCTAACATTATTTATATATATTGATTTTTTGTAAAATTGTTCTTAAATTAATGAATGAATGAAACAGCTAGTAATGGTCAATTCAAAGTACTAATTAATAATCACTTGTTAATAATATTAGACGTAAATTTTTGACTTTATATTTTTGTTTTTAAATTTAAGTTCAAATTTTAATTTAAAAAATTTTATCTCTTAATTATTTGATTTACTAATTAAAATATATAAAATAGTATAATAATATTTATTAATTTTATATTATTTAAAATATAATTTAAATTTATTTTATTTTATTTTATTAATTCAAGGATAATAAAGTTAAAATTTTCGTTTATTAAAGACAATATTATCCAAAATTTGAAATGATCTGGGTAATATACAAATTCTTAAGGAAGGTGATAATTGGATTATCACCTTATACTCGTTGATTGTCAGTATTGATAATTAACTTTTACTAATTTTTAATAAAATTATTATTGTTGATTATTTACGGTTACTAATTTTTAATAATATTATTTAACCATACGTGGGAATGCGTTGTCAAAATTATAGATGCCGTCCGAAATTT
Source organism: Trichilia hirta (assembly GCA_035221805.1). Classification (NCBI taxonomy): domain Eukaryota; kingdom Viridiplantae; phylum Streptophyta; class Magnoliopsida; order Sapindales; family Meliaceae; genus Trichilia; species Trichilia hirta. Next base: position 1,476,225 of record JAWDEX010000022.1, read on the forward strand.
ACTATTCCCTCCAACTAATCTCGCCATAAGAGTTTTGTGTGTACATTGAACATTTATTTCAGCACATAATGAACGTCACATGGGTCATAAATTTTCTCGACTACATGACAACTGTGATTATTAAATGAGCTTTGCTTGCTTACTTACACTTATTCTATCCTGCATTTATGTATGCATATCCAATACCATACATGCATCCATGGATGTAATTTTACCATATTTCGTTAAAACTCAACGTGGATAGTTACAACTTCTATTTTTTTGTACCTTTGTTTTGTTTGAATGGTTCTTCTTATCAGTCTTGGGAAATTAAATGAATATAAAAAGTAAAAGAAAGTACTAATACAGTTAAAAGAGTAATGCTAGAGGAAATGATCTGATTAACTCGTACAAAAATGATTGAATTCAAACTTTGCTCACACCAAATTAAAAGGAAATTTAAATTATTTATATTTAATAATTATAAAAAATATATATTTTAATTATTAAAAATATATATATCTTTAATAACTGATAAATAATATAATAAAATAAAATTAAGCAACTGTTGAACTTTGATCCTTATCTAAAATCAAAAATATGTTTGTGAGTCTTTAAATATTTAATTACAAAACACTTTACAGATATTTTTAAAAATAAAATTAAAATTATGAGTACGAAATGCTTCAAATATTTTACAATATTAAAATAAATTTCATTTATTTTATATAATAATCACTGCATGCGTATAAATAAGTAATCACTTTCTACTATAAATAAGAATACACTCTATTAAATTCGAAAATCTACTATCAAACCTAATTGAGAGGAGATTTGAATTTTTTTTTTTTTGACATATATATATATATATAAAAATGACTCAATACTAAACCATTAATAATTCATAGATTAAGAAAATAACTAACAAGATAATCTATTTATTAGTTTTCAAGCTTATATAAGAATATATACGTTAGACTTGATTGATTATTAATTTAAATTAACATATTTATATAGTGCGTGTGGAAAATAATATTTTGCTCTATAAATTTTGGTTAAAAAATATTTTACTTTTATTGAATTAAAAAATAGTCAGTTTTATCTCATTCACCAATATTTTCTCCTATTTTAGACATTTTAATAATGTATTATAAAATTTAATTATATCATTGCGTAATTTGTAAATATTATGAACCCAGTTGGAGAGCATTAGTGGTAAGCATAATGAAACGATTTTAGGGGAAAAAATCCACCCACTTTTGTGGATAAATGTCAAATTCATAAATAATAAACTCTAAAATTAAATATAGCAATAAATATGTATACAAAAATTAAATAACTGAGTACGGATAATATAGATTTGTAAAGTTTCAGCATTGTATATATATGCATTGAATTCATTCCCATATTCTAGTAATTTGATGAAATAATTGATGGGATCTCTTATAGAAGAACTAGCTGTATTGGACGTATATTTGGAGAAAAGAAGCTATGCGTCAAATTTAAGATTATTAAAAATATTTTTACATGAAATACTGATAACCAATACAATAAAATCATATTATTGTCATATGTTGGGGCATGAAAATGCTCTGTAAGGTTTTTAAGCACCAACCTTTTGTTCTTCTTTAATTTAGCATCTTTGGATTCTTGAAAATAGGAAAGTAGAGAGCATCTAAAGGTAAAAGTCAGTGACTCGGCAAAAAGCTTTTGATACCTAAGTTAGATTATAAATCTTACTTTGATTTTAAATTAGGCAGTAAAAATAGTAAAATTTTATAACAGGTGCTGTGTAACATTCTTAACCCTTTGTTTGTTGTCTTTTTTTGTAGGAGAAATAATCGTAAATGGTTATGAGAAGTATGAATCATGGGCCAAGAATTCGGCATAACTGCTAGTAGTTATTTTTCTTTATTGTAGTCAACAATTTATAAACCCAAATTATAGAATTATGACACGTCCATTTTTTAAGAAAAATAATGTAATACCCGTTTCTTTAATTAGGGGCATTTTGATTATTTTGCTATCCAAGTGTATTTTTGTTATTTTTGTGATATTAGCAAATGAATGTTATATATGCATAGACTAAGTAATATTAAAGTGAGGTCAAAATTTAAAAAACTTTTGTTGAAAAATAATAGAGTTTTAAAGAAATATTTTAATTATAAGCTTTTTCGAATACTTTACGTTGAAAGTAAATTTTTTGTTAATCTAGATCTCCAATTGATGAACCTCTTTTTGCTACTTGAAAATTAGAGAAATAAATTAAGGCTAAGAAGAAATAGAAGTGAAAACAAATGCTAAATGGGGTAAAAACAACTTTAACAAAAAGAGAGAGAGAGAGAGAATTGACAAAGGTTAAAATGGGGACATTTGGGGCAAAAAACACCTGAGGGTATCTAGCCCTAAGTGTCAGACTTGGCTTAGAGAGATGTACAGTGCTATACATCATGCCAAACATCTTTGAGAGCCTTAAAAATGATAATTTTATCAATTATTCCTAAACTTTCTTTCTTTATTATTTTAAGGGTAATTGCAATCTTTCAAATCCTATTATATACACCCCTAAACCCTTTAAAATCTCATTTCTCTCCTTCCCTCTCCTTTCTCACTTTCTGTCACTCTCCCTCTCTTGAATTTAAACACCTATTGTTTAAATTTTTACTTTCCTTTCAATTTCACACTTAAAACTTCCAACCACCATTCTAAGCTTATTACGATGATTATTTTCATAATTTAGAGAAGAAATAACTTTAAGGAGAACTTAGGATTTCAAGAACAAAATTGAGACTTTCTAAATTAGGCAAAAAAATTGACTTTCTTAAGCTCTAAATGACTTCTAAGTAAGGTTTTTAACTCGTTTTTAGTATTAAATTATAGTATAATCGCACCCACTGGGTGTAGCCGAGTGGTTCTATTTTGGGAGGGTATTTGTGCTGGTCCTGGGTTCGAACTTCTTAGAGTATATTCAGGTGTAAAAGTCTGGTGCAGCCAGAGTTTTATTCTATACTTGGTACTACTGCAGTATGGTCCCTATACATGATCTTAATTAATTCAAGACAGGTATTGTGTGATTTGTGGATACGTAACCCAAAAGGGTGAGTGCCTGACCCATGTATGGCAGGCCGCCGCAGTGATGGCTGAGTATAGAAGTTTTCTCGTCATCCAAAAAAATAAATAAATTATAGTATAATCAAATTAGAAGCTTCAAGTTTACTTTGTGTTTAGAAAATTCTAGAAATTGGGTTTGATTTTGATAAATTGAATAAAAATTCAAAGAATTTAGTTAGATAATATCAAAATATGAGTTAAAGTAATTCAAATGAAAATTTTTGTAAAACTAAAATAAGAAATTACTATATATAGGTACTATTTATCTGAGAACAAACTAGTTGGATAGTTGAGATTGCATATTAATATGCTTTGAAAATAATTGTGATAAATTAGGAATGATCATAAGATTTCATTTGGTGACAATCAGTTAGATGGCCAAAAATGAGCATAATCTTATTTGGCTAGATTTAGCCCAAAAATCTGAATATTTTGAGCACATTTATATGCATAGATTGTATTGAATTATATTTAGAATTTAGAATTAATAAATTTGTTAATATGCATATAATTTAAGCTTATAAAATTCGAGTAATTAGGCTCTGAGGCTCAAAGAGTAAAATGAGTGTATATTCTCCCTAATTAGTGAGTTAGTTTTTCTTTATTTAAATACTTTTGAATTGCTTATAAAACTTATTTTCTTATGAACTAAGAAATAGCTTATTTCATATTTATTATTTTAAATGAAATGCGAATAGCCTGTTGGATTGAATATTAATATGTTTATGAGATCGGAGGCTAATTTTGATATTTTTACCTTGATATTATAATGTGCACTTTGATAATGACATGCATATAAATGCCTTTGATGTTGGATTTTACTATTTTTGTGATAGATTTATTTTGTTATATTAATAATGGTCGAAAAGGCCATATATAACTACTGAATGTCAAGTAGATGGGGTTATTCTAGATAAGTGGAGGCACTGGTGAGATCAGTATAAGAGGGTCATGATCTCACTTATAAAATAGTTTACTAAGTGAGAATATAAAGAATAAACACATATAAATTTACATGCTAATCGAGATCAATTAGTGATTAGTATTTTTTCTAAAGTGATTACAATTTTCTTAAAAATGTATACACATCATTTTAGCTTACTTACATGGGTTTTATATAATGAAGAATAAGTCATTAATGGTTTATGTTTGCTCATAATCATAATAAATGTTGAGAAAAGAGATTTGTCCAATAATTTTTGATAAGACCGTGGTTTTCATTAACACAAAATGATTTTTACACAAATTATAAATGTTTTCTTAAATTGTTTCTTTATAAATGTTTTTGTACAAATTTTATACCTTCGTCAAAAAGAGTAATATTAAAAATACAAAATTTTTATACAAAATTTTCTGTATGACTTATATGGTATGTTATCGCTGATTAGTACAAATAAAATTAACGTAAATTATATTAATAAAACTTTATTTATATTGATCACAACATAAATACCAAAACACTTCTTTTTTTATTTCTAATTTTAGGTCATACAATGGATAATGCCTTCCCCTCTATGTATAGAGGTTACGCCATTCGATGAGTATAATTTAATTTTGAATTAATTGTGCTGAAAAGAACATCATTATTTTGAAAAAGGAAAAGGAAAAGGAAAGAATATCATTAATTGGATTGAATTAATTGAATTGAAAGAGCTATATAAGTTGGACAATAATTGTATGTTACCCCACTTATCATTAAATATAACTAGATTTCATTTTCAATGCATTAATATAATAATATTAATTATATTCTTGGCCGTCAAATAAATTCCAATTTTTTGTTTAATTTTTTATTAATTAATAGTCATGGATTTCTAACAATCAATTTAAATTTGTATATAAATTTTTTATAAATGAATATAATACTATTATATTATTATCCTATATATTATAATTTTACGAGTAAGAATAAAATTATTAGAATAAAAGAATAATAAATCATATAACACCAATATAACACTTTGACATTAATATTTAAGTTTTTAGTATTGCTATTTATACAAATTATTTTATTTAGCAAACAATAATATTATATATAAAATATATAACAATAATATTATACTAAAATATGTAATAATAAAATAATATTATTTTATTACTTTATAAAAATAGAATTTTGAATATTTAAATCTATCTCAATATTTAAAGAAAAATAAAAGGTTGTAGCCATAACATAGGCCCAACAGAGAAAAATAATGAGCATGAATGGACACTTCTTAAAACAAGCTCAAAAGGTAAAGTATCGGTTCGTTTGGGCTTTACAGGTTTGTGTTTACTTCTATTTCTGCATGCTACTCATTATCTAAAAGCCCAGCTCGAGATCTTCAGATGTTAGTGCAAAGAAAGCCCAAAATTTTAGTTCTTTTAACCATTTCTAACAACCTAAACAGCAATGAAACCAGAACTCGAGGGGGTCGTCCATTTTTTATCGGTGAGTATTTTATCATTAAATTATTAGTAAGCGCTTGAGGCTTCCTTTGTCTTGTAAATTTGGTAGCATGTAAGGTTTTTACTGGCAGCAAAAACATGACAAAAGAAAGTTTAAGCTGCAAAGCGGTTCCCTTCTTCGATTTTTGCACCTTCAAAATAAGATTGGGGAACTGATATATATATATATATATATATATATATATATGAAAATCAGATGCCTCAGTACTGGTGCAATATTTAACACTCAGAGAGAAGACCATGCAAGAAACAACCCAGTAAGAAGAAGAAGAACCCATAAAGAAGGAAAGCGATGTAAGAAAATGACTGAAACCCTAGCTAGGACTCATATTATTACTAGCCACCAGGATTTTGAAGAGAAAAAGAAGGTTAGGAAGATTCTTGAAAGGATGTGCAAGTTATATGGACTTGTGAAAAAGACCTAGAGTAATTAAGAAACGGTTGTTGGGTTGATTAGGCTTTTAATATTTAGAGTAGGTGGGAGTGATGGAACGTTTAGGGTTTTCATCTTACATTTGGGCCCCCTATCATTTCAGTTTTCTCCAGAGAAGGATATTTGTTTCTACAGTTCTATCAAATCCGTTTAGTAATAAATGAGAAAATGCCGTCCCAACCGTTCGGCTTAAGGCTCCAACTCATTCTTCTTTTTTTTCAAAATATTTCGTTATTTATTGGAAAAAATTATTAAATTAACATTTTGTATAATAATTCTTTTTTCTGTGATTAAAATAAAATAATGTATCAAAATAAAATATCAAAAATCATAATAAAAGACTCTAATTTTTATATGAAAAATAAAAAAATCATAAAATTTTAATTGAATAATTATTTTCATATAGAGTTAGACTTTCTTTTATTTTAAATAGAAAACTCTTCAACATAAGAACTTTTATTTTTTTGCTGGATTAGCAATTCACATATGAGATAGAATTTTAATAAGAAATTTTCTCCTGTCTTACGTGAGTATTAAAACTAGGCCCCCCTTCTCCTTGCATGCTTCAAGCTTCTCCTTAGGCAATGACTTTTTTTATCATGTTTTAATTCATTTTTAGCTATATAAATTTTTTCCAGTTCCAAATAAAAAGCTTCAAAATTTAACAAAGACAACAAAAACAATACAAGAAAAAAATTTTTATAGTTTAAATTGAAACATGTTATTTGTGAGGTCTGACGTTTGAGTTAGGAATATTGTAATTATTTTATTGTTTAAGGACTTTTTTATTATTTTATTGTCATATTAGCGAATGGATGTAATATACGTGTAGATAATGTATAATTGAGATAAAGTACAAAATTAAAAAAAAAATTCATTGAAAATAATTGAGTTTAAAAAAAATTTTATCGAATATTTAATATTCAAAGCAAAATTCTCATTAGTAGAGATCTTTGATTGACAAAATGCTTTTTATAACTTGAAAAAAGAAAAAAGAACTTGAGTTTAAGAAAAAACTATAATGAAAATAGCCGTCACATGAGGTAAAAATAGCGTTGGAAAGTAGAGGAGAACAAAGGCGAAAATGAGAAAATAATCAAGCCAAAGCATGCGGGAATATCTAACCCAAGATTCAGCATTAAACTTAGTTTTCTGGAGGTGTCTTGCATTAAATATGGCGCTGGACATCTTCGGGGGCCCTTAAAAGTTACCTTTTTGCCCTTATCCAAAATATTCTTCCTTCTCATGTTTTAAGGGCATTTTATATCTTTCATACCCTATTATATATACTCCAAAATGTTCTAAAACTCTCATTTCTCTCCCCCCATCCTTCCCTCCATTTGCTCTCCCATTTTTGCTCTTTCTTCTTTTTCTTCACATTTCTATAATTTCTACCAATTAATTTATAAATTTTTGCACAAAATTATAAGAATAATACCTTTTCTACCTTCTTTAAGTTATATTTTTAACAACGGTTAAGTAATTAAGCGAAAATGAAAGTTAAGGTTCATAGAAAATTAGGGCTTTCAGGGATCGACAATGTATGCGGCTTTTTTAAGTCCTAATCAAGTTTTCAGTAAAATTTTTGGTACATTTTAATTGTGAATTTATAATTTAATTAAATGTTAGACTTTAAGACTTACTGTACATTTAAACAATTCTAGAATTTGGGCTTTATTATGACAAAATAAATAAGAATTAGAAGAATTTAGCTAGATAAAGCCAAAATAAGAGATAGGATAGCTTAAATAGAAGTTTTACAAAACTCGAACAAAAGATTACTATTCATCCAAGAATAAATGGGTTAGAAAGTCAACTTTGCTTATTGTTTTAAACTAAAAATGAATTATGTAAGGATATAGAAATAGCCATAGGTTTATTTTTAGTAAAATTTAGTTAAATGGGCATTGTTAAACTGACCTTAAAATTAGGCATCGACTTAGAAAAACTAATTTGAGCCAGCATAAACATCTCATATAGAAGAATTAAAAATATTTATAGAATAAAAAATTAATGTGATTGTGTGTATATGTGTAATTGGCACCAATTGTCCTACTAAACCATTCCCTCGAGTAAATCTTTACATACTTCATATTTTTAAAATTATTTTATAAAATTTTTTATTTTATGAATGATTCACATATTAATTGTTATACCCAAGTATAGGTAGTCTTGTTATAGTATAGTCCAGTGAATCCAAATATCGTATTCACAAGGAATGTTTTTCCAAGAGTCAAATTGGTTTATGTCTAGGTAAAGTCCACTAGCAAAGGTCCACTAGTAAAGGTAAAATATATAATAAGCAAATTTTAGAGAACAATTACCAAATGTAAATTAGATTCAAATTAAAATACCAAGGCTTCAGAAATTAATATTTCATGATGATGGTTAGTAAACTAGATCCTATTTTATGACTCAATTGAGATAAACTAAAGAGTTTTCTCAATCGGAAGATAA
>JAWDEX010000022.1:1484752-1496020 GCA_035221805.1 Trichilia hirta
ACTCAAATGACAAAGAAAAATGCTTAGAGAATATATATATATATATATATATATATAATTTAATTAAATAATTTATTATATTATTATAATATGTTATAATAATATTTATATTATAATATATTTAATGTTATTATAAGATAATAACAAAATAAACTTGGCCAATTATATGCTTACATGTGTTTTCTTTCCATTTGTTTAAGTTTTAATGCATGACACCTATCTTTCACTTGTATTAAATGGATTCAAATCTACTTTTTAATATTATTTTTTTAATGATCAATACTTGTATGCGTAGGAGAAACATATGAAATTGGAAATGAATGGTTTTGGTTTGTTTTGAACAAAAAAAAAAAGAAAACAAATATAAAAAGAAAACAAGAATGGAAGCATACGGTGGAACTTGATGTCTAAGCTTTCTATAGCTTTTCAAAGAGCAAGAAAGGAAAGAAAAGAAGAGGAAAAGAAAAGAAAAAGTTAGTTTTTGAATTTCTATCTTTTTTATGCAAAATCAAAGTACATATATGTTGATATATGTACTTAGTTTGCAAATTATTTGTAAAATGATATTGTAATCCAAAAGTTATCTCCAACATATTGTCATCAACTCCATCATCATCTTTCTAGTGTGTGGATATTATTGGAGGCTTGGAGGAGAGTTCAAGCTCAGTGGAAAAAGCATTTAAGGTGAGCATTACATTAAACCTTAAGCAAATGATATGCTAAATTTGTTAGTGTGTCAATATACATAAAATGTAAATAATTGATCCTTTAGATTTTGTATGGAAACTTCCTTTTAATTCACACTATTCTCAGCGTACAAAAGATATTATAATATATATGTGTATGCTCTTAATATATATGTGAACGCAAATTGTTCTTAGATAGTGGTGTCATATTGAGTGCACATCAACTTGCATTAAATTAAAAAGAAAGAAATGGTCGTTCTATTTTTTAAATAAAAATTTCATGATCATGTTTAAATAAAAATACTATAATTTTCAAAAGTAAAAAATTATTAGGTAAAATAATTTTATACATTAAATTTTGACTTTTGTATAAATACAATTGTTTTGAGATTGATATCAAAGTCATGCATTCATACATATAATAAATACTATATATTAATTTCTTATTTATTTATATTTAATAATCGGTAGTTTTATTTGACAGCATTAAGAATTAAAAATGTTGATTTAGACACACATTTATATTTTTTAAAACACCATACAAATTAGCATGAATAAATTCAATTTTAATTAGGGTAATTGATCATTTTTCTCTTATTTATTAGTTTAATATTTCGATACTTTTATTATTTTTTTCAAAAAATATTTATTAATATAATTTTAGTAATATAAATCTAATAGAACAAAAATTTTTTAAATTATATTGAAAAACAAAATAATTACAATGCAAGAATTAAATATTTTTCAATATCCAACAGTGCCTTTGAACAAGAGTTTGTGCCCACTTTAACAAAAAAGTTTGAACAACTTGAGGGGAGTTGATAAATCTAGCAAGCATCTGTATACGGGAAAATGGTATATTTTATTTTCAGCCTACTTTATAAAATTATAACTATCTTTTAAAAATATTATTAAAAGTTTAATTTTTTATATAAAAGTTTAACGTACAAATTGATGTAATTAATTAAATAAATATAAAAATAAGTAAAGAAAGGTTCTTTCTATTATATTTGATAATAATTAAATAATTTTTTCTATTTTTATTTCTTATATTTCATTCAATCTTTACTTTAATTTTTTAAAAAAATAAAAAATAAAAAATAATGTATTATTTATTATTTTTGTTACGAAGGACAAAATTAATGATATATGCAGTTGAAAATCAAATATTATATCATTAATATATTTCTCATGAAGTTTAATAATAATATTATACAAATAAATTATTTATACATTTATTTATATAAATTAATGTGATATACAAAATTACTTGCACGAAGATAACAAAATTAATTTAAAATAAATTAAAGATTTTTAGTTAAGGTTCGGAAAAAGATTATCGAACAGCTTGTGACACTTTGACTGCACATTCCAATTTTAAGCTTTCACACATTTATCTAGTTGAATTAGCAATTATATCGCAGTACCATCCGATAATATACAGCCAACCTATCTCTGTACGCCATGTCATACACCTACCCCAACACGTAACCACGAAACCTGAAAGAACCTCACCCTAGTCGAAAAATAATTCAACTAGTGTCACCGGGAAAAAACGAAATAAACTGCAAAACGACAACGGATCTCGCGGTTTAAAATGAGTAAGCCGCGTCGTTTGATTTCCCCCCCTAGTACTTTCTTCGTCGTCACCAGGTAAAAACGAAATTGAGTGCAAAACGACAACGGATAGGGCAGTTTAAAAGGAGTAAGCCGCCTTGTTTGATTTCTCTTCATAATATTTCGTCATTTCAGAGTAGAGGAGAAAGAAAGAAGGCAGAGAGAACCTCCGTTTTACGACGTCGTAATGGCAGTCTCCTCGTGTTCGAATCCGAAGTTTTTCGCTATCTCCTCTTTTGCGTCTTCATCTTTTGAGTGCCGGTCCGATCCGGATCTGGCTGGCTGTTCGGCAAGGTTCGAGAAACCAAGGATCTCTTCCAGAGTTATGGGGACGACGACGGCGTCGTTTAGCGGCGTGTCGTCTCTGATCTTCAGGTTTCCTCCGAACTTCGTGAGACAGCTCAGCACGAAGGCAAGGAGGAACTGCAGCAACATCGGGGTGGCGCAAATCGTGGCTGCTTCGTGGTCGAACTGTTCGGCTTCCGGCTCTAACTCGGTGGCTGCGGCGGCTTCCGGATCAGCCGCCACCTCCGCCATTCCAGCCTCTGCTGCGCAGGTCGAGATTACGACCGGCGACGACGTGGCGGTGGTCGACGGATTGAATGTGCAGCTGGGGGCCCTCGTTGATTCGGGAAAAGAGGCCTCGTTTTTGAGCTCCGATGGGAGTCTCGCAATTCATGCTGGTACATTTTTATTTTAATATCTATTCTCAATTATAATTTATTTTTATTTTCCATTTTTATCTTTTACGTGGTTATTAATACATGTTTTCAGCTAGAGTTAGTTATTGCTTGTTGACAGTAATAATTATGTGATTATTATTGGAGCAAAGTTTTTATTTTTCCTTTTAAAATTTTTTGAACTTGTTTGGGAAACTGAAACTAAGTAACTAATAATTGATTTTAAGATGTCAGGGAATTAATTAATGGGAAATTATATATTATGTTTAGCAAATGATTGAATTTCAAACATTTGGTTTGTTGGTTCATTTTAGGTGAAAGATTAGGTCGCGGTATTGTAACAGATGCAATTACTACTCCAGTTGTTAATACTTCTGCCTACTTTTTTAAGAAAACTGCTGAGCTTATTAATTTTAAGGTATGCGTTACTCTGCAATAAATTTGTGTTGCTTATAATTGTTACGATTGAGGAATTTTGATCAACGATTAATGTCTCTATTATCTCGTGGCAGGAGAAGCGCCATGCAAGTTTTGAGTACGGGAGGTACGGGAACCCAACGACTGTTGTGTTAGAGGAGAAGATAAGGTTTGATCATTCGTGTTGTTACTGAAGGAAACACAAAGCTATGATATTCTTTGGCACCAATATGTTTGAAGGTTTTTAATGTCGTGTTGTCGATTTCCTGTTTCAGTGCGCTTGAGGGGGCTGAATCAACTGTGATTATGGCATCTGGAATGTGTGCTAGCACAGTCTTATTGTTGGCACTGGTTCCAGAAGGTGGGCATATTGTGACAACCACTGATTGCTACCGGAAGACTAGAATTTTCATTGAGACTGTTCTTCCCAAAATGGGGATCACGGTATAGGTTTCTTTTAATGCTATTATTTAACATGCAGTTACTTTGTGTCTTCGAGGAAGCAAAATATTTTCTAGATCGTTGGTATTTTCCATAAGATATTCCTAGAAATTTTCAGGTGTTCTATTGGTGTTTCTGATTCATCTTATATGCAGGCTACAGTTATCGACCCAGCTGACATGGAAGGATTGAAATTGGCACTTGATAACAACAAAGTCAGTAATGTTGAAACATGTAGCTTTATTTTCTTATTCTCTAATTAATGCTATTATTGATGTATTTGAGAATGATTAGCCATCTGGAGTTGAGCATCTTGATAATTTCATGCAGGTTTCACTTTTCTTCACTGAGTCTCCAACTAATCCTTTCCTAAGATGTGTTGACATCAAGCTGGTATCAGAGCTTTGCCACAGAAAAGGAGCTATAGTTTGCATAGATGGTACCTTTGCCACACCTCTCAATCAGAAGGCCCTCAGCCTTGGTGCTGATCTTGTTCTGCACTCTGCAACAAAATTCATCGGTGGCCACAATGATGTGAGTTAGTTTGCATTGTTCAACTCTTACAGTTGAAAAGATTCCTTACAATAAGTCTGTTGAATCATTAATTTGAGCACTGAGCTAGCAAATACTTCTGTTCAGGTCCTCGCAGGCTGCATTAGTGGTTCAGAGAAGTTGGTTACACAAGTTCGTAATTTGCATCATGTTTTGGGTGGTACCATCAATCCGGTGAGCGATCTGTTTAAACCAGATTTGGTGAATTATTGTTTAGATTGATCACATTAATTGTGTTGGCACACTGCCTGGAACTTGAACTTTATTTGTTGAATATGAGTTTAGGCGGTGTTTGAAATGTGCTGTATATTTAGGGCCAACTTACTTTTTAACAATTGTTGGCTTCACCTTTTCTTTATGGAAATTCCTGTGCAACTTGGGCAATAATAGTCTATTGTATTTCAATTTTGTCTCCATTAACAGAATGCTGCGTATCTGATCATTCGAGGCATGAAGACACTACATCTTCGTGTACAGCAACAGAATTTAACTGCGTTGAGGATGGCCAAGATTTTAGAGGCACATCCTAAGGTATAGTTGCTTTCTATCACAACTTTTTGAATTTTTTCCTTATAATGCCTTAGTTGGGGTGACCAAGATTTAACTGCCTTGCTGGTATTTTCATCCAATGCAATTTTCTCTCTAAACTTGGTAATAGCCTCTCTAAAGCTTTTAAATTGGATTTTACTGTGACTTGGTACAAATTACTGCTATAGCTGATTGTTCGCTTTCATTATAAACTTGACTTTTTACCCAATGTTATTTTACATCAGCACTGCCAGAGCCCCAAATTTTACTGTTCTACACAGTATCCAGTGGCTTGAGTACCTGTGTACCTCTCCTACCTGCATCAAATCACCGTGTGGGTCGCATCTGCTGTTTAGGAACTTTTTACTATTATTTGACAGCTGTTTTGTCCACGAACTTATAGGCTGCTACTAGATCTGTCAACAGAAATATTATCTTCCGTGTAACATAGATGCTTGATGGCCAGATTACAACATATTTATGAGTGACTATAAGAATGTAAACGGAAATATTGAAATCTGAGGAAGTGTCTATGACTAGTTACATACTTTATTTCCTGTGGATATTGCTAGGGCTTATGTGATATTGTTGACAGGTGAAGCGCGTCTACTATCCAGGCTTGCCAAGTCATCCCGAGTATCACATTGCCACAGAGCAAATGACTGGATTTGGTGGCGTGGTCAGTTTTGAGGTAAGTTCTTCCAACTTTGTGACCCTCACGAACTTGAAAAATAAGAAAAACAAAAAAAAAAAGATAGTATGTGTGATTCCTTTGTGGTGCTGGTAGCTGGTGATTGTGCTCTCGTATCTTCAGCACCTTGATTTTGAATCTGTTTGTGATATTTTGAACTTCACTGTTCACAATTCGTGCAGATTGATGGGGACTTAACCACCACCATAAAGTTCATTGATGCTTTGAAAATCCCATATATTGCCCCGTCTTTTGGTGGTTGTGAGAGCATTGTGGATCAGCCAGCTATAATGTCTTATTGGTATGTCATTACAATTTTCTTTTAAAATGATCAATCTATATATAATTTAAACGTTGAATTCTGATTCATTCCAATCATTAGATGTATCTGTTATGTCTATGTTATCTCAGACAATGTACTAATTGAAAGCAGCGGTGGCGGAAAACATTCATTCTTTTGCAGAACTTCAGAATTAGCTTATTAGCTTTCTTAGATAGCTAATCATGATTGTGATTATTTTTTATATCAGGATGTCAGAAATAAGCAGGGACTATACCATAGATTTGCAAACTATTCACTTATCCTAGGGCTGGAAGAATGATGTTCGTTTTTCTTGTTTGCTGTTCTATTTGCCATTAATAGTTATCTTTTCTCTCTTTACAATTGGAAATAGGGATCTTAGCCACTCAGAGAGGCTTAAATACGGGATTTCTGATAACTTGGTTCGATTTAGCTTTGGAGTTGAAGACTTTGAAGATTTGAAGACTGACATTCTCCAGGCCCTGGACGGCATTACTCATTAGGCGTGAGCCACCTCCGCAATTTTCCTTTTTTGTTTTCTCCAACCAGCATTTTCATTTTGAATGTTCTGAGTTGATCCTTTATCACCAGAATTTCTTTTGTTAAAATTAGCCCATGCCTCGTTCTGTTTTATTGTGGTTCTGGGATCATTACCAGAATGAAGAAGTGATGATCCCGTTAATAATTTTGGAACTTCATCAGAACGATTTCCACTTGTGTTTCAAATTCGGTATTGTGAGTTTCGAGAATGCTTGGATGGCGGGGAAGAGGAATCAAAATAGAACACGAGATTCAGGTTAAATTTCTTGATTTTAATAAAAATTCTACCTACTGGCATACTTGCGTACATTGATGACCTCTGTTATTTGTATTAGATAGATAATATAACTGGTAAAATAAACAAGATTTTAAAACTGAACATTTGTTAGTATGGATCTTGAAATGAAGTCAGCTTTCTCTAGTGTGGAAATTTTTGAATTAGAAAATAAAACGGTGATTGTATTCATATTACTTATGTTAGATATATATATATTTTTTATTTGTAAATTGAAGGGATAGATGATATAATATAAATATAATCATATTAAATAATAACATATTTTAATAATACTAATAATAAAGATATAAATTTTTTAATAAACTTTTATGTATAAATAAAGGAGGAAGACATATACTTATTATAGTTTCTAAAAATGATATTTGCCTGGGAACGCTTATAATAAATATCACTTTATAATTTCCCTTGGATAAAATTTTCTGTTTTCCGCTAGCCTTCTGTTAGTGTTAGTCTAATGTTGTAACTCCTGACGGTGATAACTCTTGCAAACACAGTAAACACGCTTTGCACTAACAATACCACATGATTCATATTAACCAACACGCCAACCAAGAATCCAACTACAATAATTCTGATAAAAAATCTATATCCGTCTCCTCCATGAAAAACGATAGCTCTAAAAACACTTGCAATTGTTGCACATATTGCTAAGTAAACAAAAACAAGAATACACGCTATTCAAATCTTTCCCTTCAACTGCTCCTAACTCTTCTTCATTACTGCAAACCAGTAAATCGGTTCAAGAACCGAAACAAAACTCGCCAAATTCCATAAAGCAGTCATGTATAAATGAACCACCAAGAAAAGCAACAAAATTACAAACAAAGAAAAAAAACAAAAAAAAAAAACGAAAATGGGATTGTGGGCATCAATCGCAATGATCAAAAGTACCAAGAAAGTAAGAAACACCTCATTGTAAACAATCATCAAGAAGGAAACCCACAAGAAAGTAATAAACAACCGATTCAAAACCCTAGAAACAGCAGAGATTGTGGAGGAGAAAGAAATAGGCTGTGAGGTATAAAGAGAAGCAACATTGAAGACAACAACAGCGGCGAAAAGAAGAGAGAAAGCAAAGAGGAAGATGAGGTAATAGAACTGAATGATCAAGAGTCGGGTCCATTGATGGTGGATTTCGGTCGGGTCGACTAATGGGTGGTCTTGAATCTGACGTAAAATCGGACGGGTAAAGAGATAATGCGCTAAAATTGCAAAAGAGAGAGGAAAGATTAGAATCAAAGTTATGAGATAAAAAAGTTTGGTATTAGATCTTAAAGATTGCTTTTAATGGAGGAAAAATGAATTTGGGAATTGGAGAGAGTTCTCAAACAGAGAGAAGAGGAAGAAGAATACTTGTTCATTTGGTCGACCGCTTACAGAAGACTCGCGAATAACACAAAACTTTAGCACACAATGAAGTATTCGTCACCCATAAAAAATTATTGGAAGGCATTTGTTATAGGGATGATAAATATTATTTTTAAAAATTAAAAAGGTAAATATCTTTTTTTCGCATAAATAATGTGACGTCATTGTATTGATTGGTTTACAGTGAAAGTTATTTATTTAATTAAGTTTTATATTTTTATTAATTAATAAATATGTGAGATTAATTTATACAATTTATAATGTAAAATTTAGAGAGAGAGAGAGACTTGTCCTATCAAGGGCGACCTTTTGGATGCAAAATTGCCATCAACGTTTAGTTTTCCTCTCATTGATAAACTAATAGTTAAAGAAAAAAAATTAAGACTAATTATTATATTTAAAAATCAATTTTAAATATAAAATTAAAAAATATTGTTATTTTTAATAAAAAAAATTATTATTATTATTTTATCAACATATGAAATTCGCTTGTTGATAAAAAATTTGTGTCCAAAAGTTCTAATAAAGTCTCTCTCTTTATACGAATTAACTTTTGTATATTTAATTAAATTATTTGGGATAACCATTTTGTGTATGAATTAAATAAAAAATTATTAAATAATATTATTTTACAACTAAATAAAAACATATTCAAATGATATTTAATTAAAAGATCTTATAATTTATATTTTTTATCCTATTAAATAATTAAATTTTAACTTTAATAAATTTACTATCACATAATAACAATAATAATAATAATAATAATAATAATAATAATAATAATAATAATAATAATAATATTTTTGTTATATATAATATAAATTATTAAAAAAATAAGGATAGTAACCTCACCCCAAAACGTCAAACCCAATCATTCTATATTTCTAATATTAATGGTGTTATATATATATATATATAAGAAAAAAACAGAGCAATCCTAAGGTGGCAAGTTTGATGATACGAAAATAGCATAAAAAGCAGTGTTAAAATGGAATAAAACGCATTCACGGGATATAGTCGAGTAGATCTATTCTGGGAGCATATGTATTAATTTTGGGTTCGAATTTTTTAGAATATATTTAGGTGTAAGAGTATAGTATAGTCAAAATTTTATATTATATTTGGTACTACTGTAGTGTGGCCCTTATACATGATCTTAATTGATTTAGGACAGGTGCTGTATGATCTGCGGACACGTATCCCAAAAGAATAAATGTCTGGTCTGTGTATAGTCGACCGTTGCATATCCTGTACTTAATAAAATTACAGTGTGATCCCTGTATATGATCTTAATTGATTCAGAACAAGTGCTGTGTAATCTGCGAACAAATACCTCAAAAAAATAAGTATCTAACCTGTATATGACCGGCCGTCGCAGTGATAATTGCGTACAAGAGTTTTCTCGTCCAAAAAAGAAAAAAAATGGAATAAAACAATTTCAATTATACCCGCTGTTAATCTACACTGCTGCCAAAAGATTCCGTTACTTGTTCTTTCTCAGCCCTTTTTTGGACTCTTCCCTCCCTTTTTCTTCTTTTCTCTTGTCTTTCTCTAAATTATTCATCCTCATAGTGATTATCAATTTATCATCATTAAAAAGGAGAGAGAAATCAATCAGGGAGGATGAAATTTGGCAAAGAATTCAGATCCCACCTGGAGGA
This sequence comes from Trichilia hirta, assembly GCA_035221805.1. NCBI lineage: Eukaryota > Viridiplantae > Streptophyta > Magnoliopsida > Sapindales > Meliaceae > Trichilia > Trichilia hirta. The sequence continues at coordinate 1,494,536 of JAWDEX010000022.1, forward strand.
GACTCTGCCGGAGTGGAGAGACAAGTTTCTCTGTTATAAGTCCCTCAAAAAGATCCTCAAACACTTCCATGATGCTGAATTTCAATCCCAGCATCGACCGCTGCTGATGGAAGATGATGAACATCGGCAGATAAACAATAGCAGTCGGTCCTTGGTTCAACTACAAGATTGGTTTGTGGGAATTCTCACTGAAGAGCTGGACAAGTTTAATGATTTTTACGTTGATAAGGAGGAGGATTTCGTCATCCGGTTTCAGGTACTTTCCATTCATCCTTTCCCAAGTTATGTTTTTTCTTTTTCTGCTAAATACGTTAGTTTTGTGATAGAGATGTTTGATGAATGAATATGAATATGAAAACCTTTTATTCTTAAAAGTGAAATTTTTCATGGAAAAGGAGAGAGATTTAGTTAGAAAGTAGATTTTCTTAAGTAAAATTATTAGATCATACTGATTTCTGGGTTCCATGTGGATCCCACGGGATGATGAAATCACAATGTCAGTAGATTAGGTGAGTATAACTTTCGAGGACTGGGTATCACAGAATCTACAGATTGAATAAGTTAATTAATTGGCCAGATTCGTGTTACATTTGACACTATCTCGTTAGTACTTAACTTACCCCATTTGTTTTTGTAATTTAATTCAGTTGATTAATTATAACAGTGAGAGTTTGAAGAGGAGACTGCTAATGGATTTGATCTGTTGTTTGATTGGTGACGGCCTATTGAATTTAGGCCGGAATTATGAGTTCATTGCAAGTTCAGATTTGAACAAGATGGCTTGATGTTCAAGAATGATACGTCTGTGAAATTGCTGATGGCGAGTAGTCTGATGTAAGGCAAAGGTGCTAAATCCACTAGCAAACTGTTGGTAATAACTTCAGTTGTCTATGTAGCTAACTGCTGAGTCTAATTTGGTACTAAAAAATTTCTCTATAGGAGTTCAACATCCACTAACATGCCTCAAAGCGTGATGGTGGTGGTGTTCTTATTCTTTTTGTTGTAGACTGGGGTACTTTTGGAATCATCTCCCTTGTGGATTTTCTTGTTTTCTAAGTTCATCCTTGGATCGGTTTATCTCAAACAGGGGTTAATTATTGAATATTCTCTGTTATTGACATTGATTCCTATCTAGTAATTCTCACCACAAAATTACCTATTCCTCCCAACAGAAATTAATAAAAATATTTTCTGTTATTTTGAAGTGTGAGATCAAAGCATTGTTAGTTATTCAATATCCACAAATAAGATCACATTTTATCCACTCAAGAATTTGTAAGGAAAAGAGTAGGTTTTGATGCCTGAATGATTTTGCACTTCAAGCTAATTTATTTTGGATTTGTTAGGTGTTTTTTATTTCTGATTTTATGCTTGAAAAGTCACATAATTTCTTTCCTGTAAAATTTTTAGTTGTTGGTTCATTAATTTCCGTTGTAGAACCAAATGTTTTGTCATTTATGTATCCTACAGATGATGGATTTTTTT
>JAWDEX010000022.1:1496030-1516523 GCA_035221805.1 Trichilia hirta
CCCCCCCCCCCCCCCCAATAACAGGAGCTGAAGGAAAGAATTGAGCGAGTTAAGGAGAAAAGCGGGGGAACTTTTACTTCTGAAAGTGATTTTAGTGAGGAAATGATGGACATTCGCAAGGACTTTGTCACCATTCATGGGGAGATGGTGCTCCTTAAAAATTATAGCTCTCTAAATTTTGCAGGTACATCAACTACTTCATTTATATGTTATTTTTGACTTGCATTGGTAATCGTAGATGGTGCTGATGCTCATCAGTTTCTGAAACCATATCCATAATTTTTGGCTAAACAGGGCTGGTGAAAATTTTGAAGAAGTATGATAAACGAACAGGGGGACTGTTGTGTCTACCTTTCATGCAACTTGCCCTTCGTCAACCTTTCTTTACCACAGAATCTCTCAATACGCTGGTACATGAGTGCGAGGCAAATCTTGAACTTCTCTTCCCGTTAGAAGCAGAAGTCGTTGAAGCTACTATGGCCACCACACCAGACAAATTAAAGCCACCTCAGAAAAATGCTGCAAAAGTCTCGCCCGACACTTCGTTAACTCTCGGGGAGGAAATCTTGGATGTGTATAGAAGCATACTTGCTGCAATGAAAGCCATCAAAGGCTTTCAAAAAGCTAGCTCTACATGCAATCCATTGTCATTTTCATCTCTTTCTAGCAGCCAGGCTGATGAAAGCTTTGGGGATATAACAGCTAAAAACTCTGCTTCAAGCTCTCCAGCCACATTGCAGAATGACGAGAAGGATGAAGAGGATACCCGCTCTACATGACGGTATCGCCCTCATGTTCCGTTGCATTTTTACAATTTTTTCCCTGTAAGTTCCTTGCAACAAGCTGAAATTGAATAATGAATGACAGGCACTCAACTGTATGTAAGATGCTAATCAAATCAATATGGAAGGTTAAGTCGATGATATTTTCAATTTCTCTCATTGATTTAGGCTGTTATACTCGCATTGAATTTTTATTTACTTATTTTTTTGATTGTTGACTCAGATGCGCGGATTGATCTAGCACTGGAGTTTAAATTCGCATCTCAGTAACATAAAAAAACTTGGCTGTTGCATGTTGTGGAAATCACAGCTCAGCTGTGTTTTATGTATTGCTATTTTCTTCTATTTTTTGCCTGACTGTATATACAATATTTTCCCCTTTTTGCATCTGTCTAGCATATGAACTACAATTGACAAAATAAAACAAAACAAAAAATCTTTCATCTTTTTCAGGTGCATGTGATTCATGTACTGCTGTCTTCATCATCATGATGATAGTTGAAAGGCAAAGGTACCGACTTAAATGCTCTGTACTTCCCCACATTGTTTAAGTGCTCATTCTCCAGCCTGATCAATCAAAATCATGAATTTGTTAGTACGAAATAGGTACTTAGAATGCTAATCATTTGTAGTATATCTTTCATCTTACATGTGAACATTACATTCCTGTATACTTTTAAACAGTATACCTGAAAAAATTCCAGATTCCACGGCGGATAATCTCCAAGCTTGCAACTACTGCAGTTAGGGCTGTTCTATGCAGAAACGGAGCTTCTCTAACCCCCAACACTGTCTGCATCCAAGCAAGTCTCAAAACAACGTTCACAACCTGTGATTCGGCAAAAAAATGATTGCTCATTGCCAAGGCATAGATTTACATGTAACGATATATATTAAAAAAAAAGGAAAAAGAAGAACTCATGGCCTAGTAATTAGAACATAAACTATATATAGAATGAAGTAAACATGTTTTGTTTACCATAGCTACGAAGTACATTCTTTTCTTTGGTAAGATGAGTTTGTCTCTCAACCAGGGGTTTCTTGAATTTCGGCGCAAAAGACCCCAATCCATGACAACATCCCAGTATGTACTAAAAACTGTTGCAACTATTGAACTGACTACTGCAATTATCAGCAGAGTTTCCTTTTTCTCAAAATCATAAATTGTCCTTGTAGCAACAGCAACAATAGTTGAGAGGTATTTTAATCCATTAAAACAATGCATTCTATCTTTCCCGTCCATTAGGCGTCGAACGCACTGAAACATAAAAGCTACTGTAACAAACATAATTGTACATATGTTATAAAGCAAACTAGAACAAGAAAAACTCAGAACCGAAGTACCTGAAGGAAACGGATCCAGTATGGTATGATTGCTACTACTATGCAAAATTTCTGGAATATTTGGCTTTGATTGCATTTATTTGATCTCCTTTTGAAGTCACCCCAAGCATAATAGCAAGCGTAAAATTCCAAACTTCTAAAAGCTTGCACCTGAAATGAAATATAATTAGCCCAAAAAAAACCTAAACCAAGTTGGAAACTTCATGCAAGCTGAGGATTCCTAAAGGTCAGAAGGTAGTAAAGGACGTTTTGATAATTAAAGACTGGATAAAGACACAAGAAAAAGTAGATTGGGAAAAATAATGTTTCAGCACAATGTCTAACCTGGCTCGTGAGCTGGTCTGCCAAGAAGAAATCTGGGAGAGTAACCTACAGGGTAGTGAAAAGAAAACATGAAATTTGGGTAGAGAAAAGAAAACATGAAATTTTCTACTCACCACATAAGATTTACTTGTATACGTGTCTTTGTGTGCATAACTTTTACTATTGGTACCTTGTAAAGAGGTGCACAAATACAGTGTACTGAAGATTTGATGAGGAAGAACCGGCTTGAACGATATATGATATTGAAAGGACAGAATGTTATAAGAATCACAGTCTGCAAAAGAGAGACAGTTTATGTTGATCAGGCAAAAGAAATTTGGGTAAGAAAAACATAATTTGTGCAGTGTGTCTGATTAACAGAAATTAATTATGATACTTACAATGAGTAGACCCAAAGGAAGTAGTTCGGTTAATGCTCTGAAGCTGTTTGTTCTAGGATCCATCTCCATATCAAGATTTGAAAGGACACTGGCGAATGTAAGTACAGCAAGCCCTGAACTAAGAAGGAGGACTTCTCTGTAACCCAATTCTGTTCCTTGCTTGAAGCCAAATATGAATGAGTAATTAACCCGATAACGCTTCCAAAAGAATATATTTCCAGCATACATTAGCATATGCAGGACCATGTATCCAAAAAGGCTGCAAAAAGAGCGCAGAAAAGCAATCAATTACCACAGCTAAATAAGGCTTTCATTCATTGTATGTGAAGCTAATCAAAGTACCTAAACTCACCTGTAAAGTGGGAATATGTTTTCCATATATTTATTGCGCCCACGACTTTTAAGAATATTTCTGGCATGGATAACGACAACAATGGCAACCATAAACGCAAGGGTGAAGCCAAAGAATGTACCTGCAATCCCAAGGCAGATGTGCGAATTTCTTTCAAAATTTCGGGAAAGAAGTAAATGAGTTTCTGATGCATTATGACAAGTTTTACCTAAGAAAAATGAGATGGTATGCCTCTCTCCTTTAGCTTTTGGTCTTAATGTGTTCATTCCTTTACTGTGATTTCCATTTGCAAAGTGTTTAATAAATGTAGCCTCCACTCTTTCCACAAGCTTAGTAACCTGCAAAAGCAGAATCCACAATGGTCGACAAAGTTATTAGCAAAAGGGCAACTACGACATCTATTAACATAAAACTCTTTCTCATTAGCTAACAACTAACCTCGTCAGAGCTGCCAAGATATGAATTATCCATCATTTGTAAGTAGGGTTTTGATGCATTCCTTGACGTGATCTTGTCGTACTTCTTCAAGATCTTGGAGAATGCTAATTGATTCAAAAAGCTGTTACAAACATTTTCAAATATAGTCAACTACATTGTACATCAAAATCTCTGACACTCTTGCCAGTTTTACACGAAAAGTACACATTCTATGTCATTACCAGTAACTTTTCAGAAGTCTAAGTTTCTGGTAGAACTCGATAAAAGCATTCTTCATCAGTTCCTCTGCTTTCTTTAGCTCTTTTTTGCTGAATGACATCTCTGAGTTTGACTTGATTACACCTTTCAATGTTGATACCGGACTTTCAGGCTCAATGTTGAGCTTTACGTGATCCAAAACGTCTAATGAAGCTGGTTTAAATATCTCTGTGCTTGTACTTCTTTGCCTATGCTCTTTTTCCCCATTCAGTTCTCCTTCATTTCTCATCTGAACTTCCATGACCGTTTCCAACCGCGACATCCCTGCATTTTGTATGACACATTACTAATCTTTAGATGACACAGAAACCCATTTACAAAAGAAAAGTATGCTACTTTTCAAATACAATGAAGATGAATAGCACACCAACAACAGAGAAAACTCGAATTAGGTATCCGGATATGAGAGGAATTCAAAGAAAAAGCTCTTACCCAACCCAAGAGAATTCACAAAACAAACTACAACTCATCACATAATCTATAGGAACCCATTAACATAAGAGTCCCAAATTATCACAATTGATTATAGATAAGATACCAACACGAAAAATCGAATTATTTATGCAAAAAGATTCCAACCCTAACATCTTATGCAATCCAAGAAATTTTACCAAAGAGATTATCAACATATTGCAGCCCTACCAAAAAAACAGATTCCACATACCTGGTTTTCTGTTTGTGACGAGACGAAAAGATGCTGAAACACCATTAGAGGCAAGATTCGCCATATTTTCCCCTCCCAAAACTGGATCATCAACCCTTATCCGAAGAGCAATCAAAGCATTCATTTGTTTGCTCAGCGCTTCTGCTTCATCCACAACTTCCTCCACTTTCTGCTTATAAAAACTCACCACCTTATTAAACTCATCATCAAGTCTTCGGAAAAATAAAAGCTCAAATTGCCCTCCTTCATCTGACGACATAAAAAACATGGTATGAATTTTCCCATCTGTTCCTTCTCCAGATTCTTCCGTTGAAGTTACCAGAATTGGTTCTTCTTCATTTCTCTGCTGCTCATTCCTCCTCGGAGAAGTCCTGCACCTGATTGTCAGCCCACTGAACGCTCTGTACAATGACACCCTCCTCTTCAACGCCCCCTTGGTGGTCGCCGCCGCAGGCTGCGGAACGATTTTTTGCCGGAAACGTAAGACATCTTTCAACACTGTTTTCAGAAATCTGTAGTCCACATAAGCATCCTGCCATTCTTGCACCATCTGCGCCTCGAATTCCTTCCCAAACTTCATCTTCTCTTCCAACAAACTGAATTAAAAAACCTTGACAACAGACAGATTTATATAGAACATACAGAATTCTGCATTACAAAAGAAAAAATCATGAATAAGAAAACATGCATGCGAAAACGACTCTCGGGAGACAAAAGATTTTCATACGTTCGTTCTTACAAGGACATGAAAACCAATTTTCCTGTTTTATAAGTGCAGTTTAGTCGAGAAAATCTTCGCGTGTAATGTCCTTAAACCGCGGCAGTCAATGTAGTCAAACAGCCTAATGCTGGAACCAAGCTGTAGATGGAAGGAAAAATTTTGTTTTTTAGCCATTTTTTTTTCGGCTAAAAAGTATAAATTCTGCGTACAACCAAAATGAAAAGGACTATATGTGCATTTACTATTATGCCCCCAATTATTTGTTGGAAGTAGATGTAGTTCCATGATTAGGGAAGAATTTGAAACAAACGGTAAATTTGCGAATTCTGTCTCATAAGGACTATTTTAATAATTTTTCTAAAGGAAAATCTCACGCAACCAAAATATTAGAACGGAAGATTTTTTTTTTATAATTTGAAATACGTAATGAAACATTGTTATGAAGTTCACAAAATTAGTGTCAAATATTTTAATTAGCAAAAATAAATAGATTCATATGTTTTTACTATTATACCCTTAATTATGATGACAATATAATTTGTAATTCTTTCTTTAGACCGATTATTTTCTTAAAGGCTACAAATTTTATGAAATTTGTTTTTTTAGCTCTGTAAGTTGTAAAACAAAATTTAAAAATTGTTGTTGATGTGGTTGAATTAATTATAGAAACGAATATATAAATTATATGTTTAATATTTTTATAAATTATAAAAAGGAATTTAATAATTATTTTTTGTGAAAATTTATTACAAAAAAATATTATTTTTTAAATTTTACATTAAGAGAAATGAATTTATGTAATGTTATGTTATAGAGATGATTAAACATTGACAATCCTCAATAAAATTTTTAATTAATCAAATATTCAAAAATTTTTAAGATGAAGTTCATTAAATTTGCTTTTAAAAATTAAAAAAAAAATTCTAAATCAATATTTAATAAATTTTATAAAGAAACAAAAGCAAATAATAAATCATATATAATTTTTTAACTCTTTAATGAAAAAATCATCTAAATTAATAATTCTCAAATTGAGTCTAGAAAGGTTTAGTCATAGCTAGCTAGGACCCCCAAATGGATCCAAACAAATTAAGCAATTTAAAAATTAAACCCATTTAAATTATCAAATGGGATTGAAGATTTGAATTTTGTTGTATTAATAAACTTTATATTATATGTATATATGAATTTTAAATCAAATGGGCAGATTAGATCTGTTTAATCGAGTGTTTGTTCCATCAAATCATCGAATGACCAATTCATTGGTCAATTGCTACATATAATAATCAGTCATTTCCATATTGAAATGGAAAGCCGGCAGCATCTTTCATTTGCTAGGATAATTACATTTAGGTCCCTAACTTTAAAGATTATTCTAAATTATATATATAGCATATAGCAAATAGTTCCTCAGGTGGTAAGTTCTGTTATGATCATTAAATTTTGCAATGTAAGAGGATGTAATGTAATCAGCCCTAAAGGGTATTTCAATTGTTTTAGTAAGTATTATAGATTTATTTTATATTAATAAAATAAATAAATATGTCTATATAATTTTGTTAGATAACTATTATCACTTATTTTATATTTTATGATAATTTTTTTAAAGTTTAAAAGTTGTGACAGTTACCCTTTTACGAGAGGGTCAATCGAAATCGATAGAAACAATTTAATTACATTGGTTGAAAAATTTTTAGATTGATCTCTAAATTAAATTTTTACAAACTGTTATTATAAATTTAAATTATAGATTAGATTAATTTTAAATTTTAAATTATTTAAATAAATATTGAGTATACTTGTTATTATTGTATAATAATATTAATATTATATAACAAAATAATATATTAATTACTTTATTAATATTGTATAATAAAATAATAAATTTATTATTTTAAAATTAGAGTGAGAAGTAAACTAAGGCTCATTTTTTTTAATACATTTAAATTAATAAATTATTTTAATGTAAATTTAAATTTTAAGTTACAAATTCAAACGATTTGTGATATAATATTATTTAATTAGATTTCCTAAAGTTTAAATTACAATGTTCAAATGAATTTAAAATTTTACCTCGAACTTATCCAAATTAACTTTCTTGGAGTCTATCCCACTCCTGAAATGGTTAATAACCTTCGGGTAATTCTATAATTTTATTGGAGCATTCATATATATATATATATATATATATATATAGTAATTGCTTGATTTATTATTAGAGGTATAATAATGATTTTATCTTAAAATAATGAATATTTTAAGAAAAAATTTGTCGCAACTTTGAACTTTAATAAGAGTTTTTTTTATTACAAAAGATAATTTTGCAAAATGATAAATAATTTTTTTTTTCTATCTTTATCTATAAAAATATAAAAATAAATTTACTATCCTGCCCCTGCCTTCCTTCCCTCACATTTTATCACTTGTTTGAATTGAATATTTCTGCTTGGCGTGTTGATTTTGAATCACGAAGATTGCGGTTATAATTGCTGTTTGATATGTGAATGGCCTGTTCAAATTGCAGGCTTTGTTATATATATTTTGCTGACCTTTGCTTTGTTAGTTGAGCGACTAAAGTTGGTCATATATCATAATCATACTTTCTTATTGACAAAAAATTTTTGGCACTAATCATGGAACAAATAATACATAAAAAATTTTGCTAATGATTGTTTTTATAGCGCCTTTCATAGTTTTTATATTTATTATTTATAGTAATTTTTGATATTTGATATAATAATTAATGGTTTTTTTTTTTATAAATTTTAATAAATTAAAATTTGTAAATTACCAAATATAAATTTAGCAAAACTTATATATTAATTCAACTCGTGTTTTTAAACATATAAAAATTTAAAATTAAAATGTACACGTCTCTAAATTTATTTTGTATTATTTTTTTTATCAAATAAATCACTTATTCAAATTTCATAAGCTTCAATTTCGATGACTTTCTTGACATTATCGGGATTACTCAAGTTGTCTCCTAAATACCGTCTTGAATTCACATTCAAATGAAGCATGAATGAGCAAGATATTTGTCAACTTTGTAAGACATAATAATTTCAAAAACTATAACACCAGATGATTAAAGTACGTCATCACAATTGAAAATTGAAATCACAAACACATATATTTTGGTCCTCATAATTCTTGTAGTTGATGCATAGTAATCATATGGTGCACAACCACCAAGTAGCATAGGGAAGAAGATGATAATTCATTTATTGCATTGGGTAAACTATTCAACTTGTGCACAATTAAATATGAATTAAGGCATTTCACCTACTTTTGCCAACCATTTTATATACGTATGATTAAAATAATCATGAATTTATTATATAATTAAACAAACATATTAGGTGATAATGTTGTTTACATATTCTCATAATTTAAAAATGAATCCATTGTCTATCTAATATGAAATCAAAATATTTATAAATAATTAACCTCATCATCCTTATCTCCCATCCACCTTCTCATTGTGTAAGGATTTTGTTGGGTCAGTCTTGAATTGCTGTATTAAAATATTACTGGAATTTATAGATTTAGATTGGATCAACCCTATCTCACACTATACAAAGTAGGAAAGGGGGTCCTTAACAAGTACAATGTCTTTAGTACAGTCTAATTTTTTAACATTTTGGTCCAGAAACTAGCATAGGCCCAACCCATCTATGCCTATGATTTTCGGAAGCATTTGAACAAAGAGTCAAAATCAGAAACAAATCTCCCTTTTTTATAGTAATTTTCAAAATCTGAACTTTAACGAAACCAGGCAAAAGAAACCTCCATTAGCAAAATCCAAGATTTTGTCCTAAAGGCAGCAAAATGTCCGTACAAAATCTTGCAACAAGTGTAATTATAATTCTTGGGTTACTGTCAGTTACTGTAGAATCAATGAGGTTCGATCTGACTTCAGGGCACACAAAGTGCATATCCGAAGACATCAAGAACAATGCCATGACTGTGGGAAAGTACAGCTCTGTTAATCCAAATGAAGGCTATCCTTTGCTTGATACCCACAAGCTCAATGTGAAGGTTTGCCCTGTTTCTTTTTTGTTGTTATTTTTTTTGTGTATTAAATACTTGCATGGATGATTGGTTCTTTAGCTTTTAGTTTCTTTCTTATTTTCTGTGTTTGCTGCTTTATAAGTGTGAAGTCTTAGGTTTGGGTAATAGATTTTCTGTGAAAAGATTTGAACTTTAGGATAAGGTCATAATTTGAAGTGGAAAATTGAATCTTGGGAGATGGGACCTGTATTTGTGAAGTCATTGACTGCGCGAATATTACTTAGCTGATTTTAGAAGCTAATTAAAGTATAGAATAATTGTATGATGAAACTGAAGCTTGAATTCCAAGTGTGCGTGTTTGTGGAAAATTTGAATTCGAGCTGAACATTTAAGAGCTTAGAATCTTTCTGAGTGCTTGCTTGTTTCAAAGTTTTGATTATTTTCCTGTTTTGGTTGTCAATGTTGTGGTAACTTTTTGCTTTGGAGAGATTTAACTTGAGAAGATCTGGGGTTAATCTTTGTGTAGGTGACGTCACCTTATGGGAACAATTATCATACCGCAGAACATGTGGAGTCGGGTAATTTTGCGTTTACTGCAGCTGAAGCCGGTGACTATACTGCTTGCTTTTGGGCACCTGATCATAACCCGCCAGCAACTCTGACCATTGATTTTGAGTGGAGGACTGGTGTTGCTGCCAAGGATTGGACTAGGGTCGCCAAGAAAGGGCAGATTGATGTAAGTGACAAACACTAACATTTTGATGTTTCTTTATATTTATACTTTGCATTTGTTTCTATCGTATCTTTCAAGATTCTTCAGTTTGCTAATGCCACTTATATTCACTGTGGCAAGATCTATTTGATTTAAAATACGCCTGAATTCTTCTTGAGTGAAAAGAATTATTGATAATTTAGCTCTATAAGTATATATCCAGTCAACTCAGGGTTAGAGGCCCTTGAGGCCTACTAGGGACTTAAGTCCCTGATAAAAAAAATTTTCTTCTAAATTGTTTGAGAATTTGTTCAAAAAATCACTTTATCCCCCAATAAAGCAATTTCTTTTTTATTGTTTAATTTGAATGTGAGAAATCATTTCATTCAAGTCCTCACTACAGTGCCTTATTGTTATTATTAAGAGTAGTCCTCTTAACAATTTCAGTGATATTCAAGCAAATTTATTTTTATAGAATATTGTATTTTGTTATTGCATATGTACAGAATATCGATGTATTATCTACTTGTTAATATAAAAATGTTGGGTAAGTAAGGCTATGGTGCCTATATATGACCTTTTCTTTCTCTAGTCCTTCACAATGGCTAATATTGGTAGGAACAATAGAGATTTTCGGGATTTCATGTGCTTCATTCCTTTATCCCTTAATTATTTGATGTGATAATTGTTTTTTTCATGCAGAAGATCTCGTTGATTTTTGTGAGCAAACAGTCGATTTTATATTAGAACTATTGCAAAGAGATTAAAACTATATGCTCTTTATTGAAGTATCATTTCATCCATTGTGCTAGATGATGGAACTAGAGTTGAAGAAGTTGGCTGATACTGTTGCATCCATTCATGAAGAGATGTTTTATCTTCGTGAGAGGTATAATTTATTGCACACAGGACATTTTGATATACACACACACACTTGATGGTCAATTGATTTTGGAACAAAACGTTTATTTAAATCTTTTCAGTTTGAGTTCTTTATCATCATCGTGATGAACAAAAATGGACAACTGATACTCCTCTCTCTTTTCCATGCACCATTTAAGCAACTTTCTTCTGCTTCAGTTTTATTCTTTGATTACTTAGCTGCCCTCAACTCAATCTAGGAAGGCATTTGTTTTCTGAGCACCCATTTGGTTTTTAATTTTTTTTTTAAAAAGAAGAGAGAAATTAAGAAAGGATTTTCCATGTTAAATCTACCAAAGTTAGCAGCACGTGCAAATTAAATAATTTGAACAAATTTATGCCAATTTTTGTTTTCATATACTTAATTGGGAAGGACCATCCTGTTTTATTGTGTTTGACATTTCCCATTATTTTCTTGGTGGTTAGAGAGGAAGAAATGCAAGAGCTTAATAGATCAACGAATTCCAGAATGGCCTCTCTCGGGTTTCTTTCACTTATTGTTTGCCTATCAGTAGCTGGATTGCAAATATGGCATCTAAAGTCATTCTTTGAGAGGAAGAAGCTCCTCTAGATTTGTTATCAAAGCTTTCCCCATATTACTGTTTTACACTTCCAAACTTTGTTTTTGAGAAGTTTTATACTTTTTCGCCACAAACCAATGAATCAGTTGTTCTGTAGTTTTTAGTGCTGTGAAAGTTGATATTAGAAAATTGTCCCTGTTACTGCATAATCCAATTGGCAATTTATACTTGTCTGTTTATTTTCTTGTCTGCTTGGACAACAACTTTTAACACCTAAGTGGTAGCAAATCCCAGTGTTCTAGACAATCGTTTTAGTGCTTCGAATGGACCATCTTTCTATAATCAATAATGCTATTAATTCCAATAATGCTATTTCATTTCAAATGATGTAACGTGAGAACGACATCTATCTATTAGATATTGAATGTTTATAATTTTTGTCAATATTTATTATGTTTTTTAACCATCCAATAAATAAAATCATGCCATTTAAAATCAAAATTTGAAATACCTAACATTACTCTTTCTGAAATGATACGACTGATGTTTCTCTGCACCTGATCATTATTCCAATATTTGTAATCCAGCAGATTGGGAGTATCAAGGCTCTCGCCCATTTGTCACATAAAAAGCATGCACATATTATAATATTCACACCACATCAAGAAACTACATACTAAAAAAAAGCAACCCAAATGTTTGGGATTTTATTAAGCAACACAAACACTTTTGACACAGTTTTTATAGAAACACAAACGCTGGCAAAAGTTTGAAGTAGCAACAAACACTAAGACACATTTGGGGCCTAGAATCACACATGCGGAGACATGCCTCAACCCCTTTATTTAGTAGCAAACTATGGCATGAAACCAGTTTTTGAGATAACTAATTTCGATCACTCATCAGCATGGTGCCTGTGGTGGTGGTGCTTGTGGTGTCTATGCTTCTTCTCATCATCATCATCATCATCATCACTATCATCATCCTGCAAATTTCCAATAAAATAGGAATTTTAATCAGTTAGAACACAGATACCAACCACAAATCTCATAATCTTCTTCCACCTTTCTACAATGCAAAAATCAATCGCACAAAATGGTATCTCCAATATCAGTGCCAAATCCATATCATACTAAAGCTAAATTTTTGAAAACAGCCATGCTATGAGCCACCAAATTCCATCCAACACTAGCGGGGTACTTGGATGCTATGGAAATCAAACAAGCTGGAGAACAATAAAGCTCTAATTGGGTCAATCTATCACTAGCAGAAGTACTTAGATGCAACAGAAATCAAGCAAGCTGGAAAACAATAAAGCTCCTCTCGAACCATTAAGCAAGATAATCGGCGCGAGATCAGTTCAATGTATTTATAGATGCAAGTCACTGGAGACATCTAACTTCCAAAAATACCAACAGTGAGCCCTAGTACTTGAGTGCATCAACTTTTACTCAAAAATTTAACAATAATATAACAAATCTTGACTGCAATCGAATTTTTCATACTATTATATGGTAAGACAAGCAATTTGCACTTTCAGATATAGTCTTCTTCTTCCAAACAAAGTTAATGAAGCAAATTATATTCCTTCAAATCCATTCCAATCTGATCCAATCACAACGATAGTTCTAATTCTAATTCAAACCTCAACAAATGCATGAAACTTGCTCATGAAAATCAAATCTAACAAATCAAATCATTCACTTATCAAAGAAATTCAAAGAGATTACCTTCTTCTTGCGACCATAGCCATACTCACGAGACCTACCATACTCGTTATCCTCGTCATCATCGCGCCTCTCATAACCATAGCTGCTGGACTTCTTGTATCCTTCATCTTCCTCGGATCTTTCATAACTCGGCTTCCTCTCGTACCTCGATCCATATTCCGATCCTCCACCATACTCGGACTCACTCCTCCCTCCATATCCCGATTCATACTCAGGTTTGCTCCCGTAGCCAGACTCATATTCGGGTTTCCTGCCGTACCCTGACTCGTATTCGGGCTTCCTGCCATATCCGGATACATATTCCGGTTTGCGGCCATACCCGGATTGGTGTTCGGGCTTGCTACCGTATCCAGACTCATATTGGGGTGTGCCACCATACGCAGACTCGTATTCGGGCTTCCTGCCATATCCGGATTCGTATTCGGGTTTGCGGCCATAACCGGATTCATATTCGGGTTTGCGGCCATAACCGGATTCGTATTCGGGTTTGCGGCCATAACCGGATTCGTATTCCGATTTTCCTCCGTAGCCGGGCTCCTGCCCGGGTTTCCTGCCATAGCCAAGTCCGTATTCCTCTGATTCGGGTTTCCTGCCATAGCCAGACCCGTATTCCTCTGATTCGGGTCTCCGGCCATACCCAGACCCATATTCCTCTGATTCGGGCCTCCGGCCATACCCAGACCCATATTCCTCTGATTCGGGCCTCCGGCCATGCCCAGACCCATACTCCGATCCGGGCCGCTCAGATCCATACGGTTCCGGCCTCCCCATTCCAGGCTGAAACCCATAGGCTGGCTGAGGCCGTCCTGCCTGAAATCCTGTAACACCACCATACGCCGATCCATCTCCTGATCCGGGTACAAAACCGGGTCTGGGCTTGGGTCTGTCATAGTGGCTGTACTCGTTTGTGAGAGCTTCGTCAGCGTAGGCGGAAGGCTCGGCGCCAGTGGAGAACTCGGGGCGAGAGTACTCAAAGTCCCCATCGGACGGAGACGATGACGGATAACAGGTCTCGTCTGACGTCGGTAGAGGTCGTCCGTAAGTCAGAGCGATGTCGTATCCACCTCCGTAAGGGGTCGGATCGTACTCGTCGAATGCAGATACGTCATCGTCGTCGTCTCCAGTGTGGTAGTACGGCATGGTTTCGTGAAAGTGCTTTCTAATACGTAAAATTAGTTTTCTTGGATCTGATCGGAAATGGAATAGCGAGCCCCATTCTATAGGTCGATATTTTATTGGAACGGTGACGTTTTTCATACTATTATTCCGTGTCATAGTGCTATGATTTAAAATGTGGGCCATAGCGGCAACCTCTTTTGTGTGGGCCATTGATTGAGTTAACTATTGACTTAATTATGAAAGAGTAAGAGACGCGTGTCAGCCGACATTCAACTGTGGTAATGCTGAATGATAAAGGCCAGCGACAGGTGCCAAAGAAAAATAGGAGCGTTTATGTTTTTACCTTCTCATTTTAACAATCTTTAAAAAATTTAATTAATAAGTATCGAAAATATTTATATTTTAATTTAAATATTAAATTAAGTATTTAAATATATTTTTAAAAGAAAACTTGTTAAACAGTATTATTAAAACACATATTAAATTTATCATATTTAATAAATTATAATTTTTAATATATAAAAAATACTCAATAATTATTATATTAAATACAAAAAGTTATTATAAATAGTAAACATAAAATTCTTAATCACTAAAGACATTATTTAACAAAATTCTTTTTCAAAAAATATTTATATAATCAAATTATTGTAATAGATATTATTTATATTTTTATATTATTATTATATAAATTAAATATAACTATAATAAAACAAAAATATGCATTTAAAGTGCTATTTGTGTACTAATTTAATATTTTTAATACTAATAATATTTAAGTGAGTCTATTTACACTCAAAATTTTGCTCTAATCACCTTTTTACTTTGCATACCCTCAAAAAAATTGAAAAAATGAATTTACTCTATACACTTTGTACATATTCAAAATACCCTTAATTAGGTTTTTTTTTTTCATTATATATGTCAATTCTTTTACACGCACAAAAATATTTATCCTATTTTTTTAATTATATTATACATATGATCACTCTATATGACAATAGAATACGATGAAAGAATTACAAAAATAAAAAAAAATAAGAATAATTATTCTTTATAAAAGTTAAATAGAATTTGAATGTGAAATTAAAAAAATAAAGTTATTAAAATATAATTAATTAAATTGAAACTAGACATGCTTATAATTATAAATAATATTTCATCAACTCCATCTCAAATACTTCACAGGCTATTAAATTAATTTAGAAGAAGCACCTTTAAACTTTGTAAATAATCTCACAAATTAATTTCTTTCATAAGTTGATTATAAAAAGGTTATTATGAATTATTTTGATATTAAAAAGTTTTAAAATTTTAAATAAAAAATTGTAAGTAAATATATTTTTATAAGTGTCAAAAGTAATATTTTTATATATTTAAAATATATTATCCACAATAATAATTCATATTAAAAATATTTTTATAATAAATTTTTTTATTAAAATATGATATTCAAAGTAAAAATTAATATACAAATAAACTTACCAATAATAATTTTATATAAGATAAAAATTGTAAAGAAAAAAATCAATATTAATTAATAAACTCGTGTTTTTAATCGATGACATATGCTTAACCCATAACAATAACTTATATTAAATTAAATAGGTGAATTTTTTAAAACCTAAATCAAATAAATAGTTGATTTTTATTTTTATTTTATTTTTTTACGATCGATTTGTTTAGTAAGAAATGTTAGACATTTGTAATCTTGAGAGTACTAAAGGAATCTATTGATTGAATAGAAACAAGGATTAGGCTGCAAATACTCCTCACTTCTCAGCATCAGACAAAAACATTAAACTAAACCTATTTACAGTTAATTTGTACCTACCCACATTACAAGAACATGTTGCAAAATGGAGCAGATTGAGGACCAGATATTGCCGGTTGGCTCTGCTTGAGAGCGTGGTAAACATGAGTTCCCAGCATTCTAGCTAAAGTCCTCGGAATGTTATCGATAATGTTATCGATAATGTCACCGAAGAACATTAAATTGTTTGAACATTGTTGATTGGACATGAGCCTAAAAATCTGTTTCTTCAACTTCTGAACTTGCAACAAAGCTAGAAAATGCCAAGGTTATATCCCTGGAAAAGAAAACCTCGTGTTAAGAATTATTCAAAGGTTATGATTTCTAGTGTAGTGCAGTTTTTAACTAGTAAACAAAAGCACGAACAATTTAATACTCAATTCAAATATGGAAGTCATGCCTTTTTATCAGAGATGGATTCTTCGACACAAATCCTTTCCATGTCTTTGGGGTCAATTGTCCCATCATCATTTGTATCAGCGTGATTGAAAGTCTGCGGAAAAGAAATTGAGAATTTGTACGGAAAATGAGCACTGAAGATAGCATATGCACCTTATAAACAACGATTTCATCACATCGTCTGAAAGTACAAGACCGGATTTGTGTATAAGTGCCAACAACAGCTCTCTCAACTGTGAGGATGATATCAAATTATAAGCACGGGTTGCTGCATGTAGATTCATAGACAACCATGTATATATATACACACACGTCTTGAGCACCCAATACAAAATATCGGGCCATTAATGAAAGTAATCGCAATACTTACCTCCTCCCACTCAATAAAACCGGTTGGCCTTAGATCATACAATCTGAAAGAACTGCAAAGGGAACACTGTATGATAATTTCATTTTAACTTCTGTAGAAGATACACGCACGAAAATAAGAACGGAGGATTACTTACGTAGGAGAAGACAGATGAACATAAACAGGCGTAAGAATTCTATATAGAGAAGTGAGCTTAAATGTAATTTTTTCCTCCACAGGCACATTTGGATGAAAGACGCCCGCTGATCGAACAAATTCCCCTAACTCGATAACTCCATTGCGCCTGACATCAATAAGATCGGAAATCTGCAATAATACCAAAAAAATAAAAATAAAAAAGAAGAAAAAAGGATGGAAGCAAAAAACTGGAGCAATGCTACACTTTTGTTCTGCACAAGGAAAGGTTTCTGGCCTCCATTACGAAATTTTTTGCATAATTTTATGTTTCAACTTCATTCGATATCTTGACCACTGTAATCGTTCGTTAACAAACTTCACCAGATAGCTGTAAAAATAAAAAATTAAAATCAAACTCCACATTTTTATCTACGAATCTTAATCAAAAAAGTCTTCTAAAGTCGTTTCAAATTATGAATCAAGATATTTTCATCCTCTTAGGATCGAACAATAGAAAATAGAAAATGGGTTATGTTTTGCAAAGCTATTTTTGCAACAATTTCTTTTCTTTCGCTTATTAAATTTTCCCATCAGCCAAACAGAAGTTACAGAAATCAGGACGTACAAAAAATACCCAGAAAAATAAACAATGCAAGAACTCAAATAAAACCTTTAACGCGATTCAATTAATCGTTACCACTTGATTCGCGCATACATCTGTTCCACCAATTTTGTCAACGAGAATTGACTGACTTTCCGCCATCAGCATCGCCACCATCCCAGTCAGTAAAACACGACATTCACTTACATTGCTGTATCTTCTATTTCTGCAAACAAGAATACCGCAAAAGTAATGCGTTTTCACTCTCCGACTTCCTACGATTGAATGATCATCAGCTTATGAAATCCAGGGATTGGAATTAAAACGGCTATTCAACGACTGTTGATTGGTGGTCGACGATAATAATTCAACAGTTTCCAACGAAGAAAGACAAGAACGGTAGACAAGAGAGGCAGAGTCACCGAGACAAATGAGATGAGTGAAATTTTGACAATAAACAGAGGAATTTTAAGAATTACAAAATTTAATTTTCAGAAATACTTTAAAAAATTATAATAAAATAGTTCAGAACAATTGCACCCGGATCCGAAGGGCATTCACCATAGCTCTGTCAAAAAATATCATAAAATCTAAAGAAAAACAAAGATGTCATGCGGTATAAAATATATAACATATCTTTTTAATTTTATTATAATCTTTATATTGTGTTGCTGATGCTAAAATTTGGAATATGCTCTTCGTACAATTAAACATATTTGGAGTTCAGTCAATAAATGTAGTTTCTTGGCTTTTTTTCACGTGTCGTGCATGCACAAGCCAGTTCATCCTTTCGCTTGGAGATTAACTTGCTTGACATTTCCCGCATATCATGCAACATGTTGGTTACGTAATAAGTAGGTCGCCTTACATTTTTATAGTGTCAAGGACCTCCTGCCCTCGCCCGCTTATAACATTTTTACTACGCAAAGACCTTCAACCCTCATTTCATGCATAAATCATGCAGTGAGCAGATGACATTTTCTACTGCGTCAGGCGCCTCTTGCCCTTGTCCCACAGACAAATAATGCAGTGGGCCGGTTACCCGACATTTCTTAATGTGACAAAGGCCTCCTCTCCTTACCCTCGCATGTTATGTAATGCGTAGGTCTTGCTACATTTTTTGTTGGGCAAAGTATTCATTCTGACTATCGATTGACAAAACTCTTATGAACACACACAAACGTCCCCATATTGAAATCGCCATGATTTTATGTCCCTGGCGCGATTTGGATTTGTTCTTAGTAAGTTTAAGGTATTTTTTAAGTATTATGACAACTCGTATTTATGATGTGTGACTTTCACAAATACAAGCTCAACAATAGTTATAATCAAATAGTTACAAAAATTAACTATAATTGATTTCATTGCAAACAACACAATAGTTATATTTGAACGTTTACTAAGATTGATCAACTGAAAAGTGAATGAGCAGAGACTTTTTATATATATTTGAACTTTCAAAACTTCAAAACTTGAAATAATTTTCATATTATTACACAAAAATAATAAATAAATACCACAACCACCGTGAAACTAAATTCGAACAAAGAAAAATTATCAAAACAACAGTTTAAATTTTCCAAAATTCTTTTTAAAATTTAACAAAAAAACAATTACCGAGGAAAATCAACCCGTTCCTCCTTTATCCCAAATTTCCCCTTTGCCCTTTTTTCCCTCAGTCCAAACAGTGCCACTGGGTGAGCCCCTCTCCATCATCTTTAAAAACAAAACCATAAATCCCAACTCAAGGGAATCTCCAAATTTTCGGACAAGGAGATAAAACCACAGACACGTCATCATCACAAAGATTCTATGCCCACGTACATAAAAGACGGAGCGTTTCTCCTCGTTCGCGTTTGATCTCCGCGATTACAAGTAGAAACGTTTTGCTTCTGGAGATTTTGACTTTGATCGGATCAGAATGTCGTCTAGCATCATGACGGTGTCACAAGACGGGACGGGGGATTTCAGAATGGTGCAGGAGGCGATAGATATGGTCCCGTTGTGTAACATGTGTAGGACGGTGATTAGGGTGGCTCCTGGGATTTACAGACAGCCGGTGTACGTGCCCAAGACTAAGAATCTCATTACACTCGCTGGTCTTTGCCCGGAAAGAACAATTCTTACCTGGAACAACACGGCGACCAAAATTGAACACCATCAGGTTTAGTGGGTTTATGGAATTTTCTGAACTAAGCATCTGGGTTTCTGACGTGTGGATAAAAATGGGATTTTTTCTATTTTGTTTCGCTTCTTTTGCAGGCTGCGAGAGTAATTGGAACTGGGACTTTTGGTTGTGGCAGTGTGATTGTAGAAGGAGAAGATTTCGTTGCTGAGAATATCACTTTTGAGAACTCTTCACCTGAGGTTGTTATTTTATTTTATTTTATTTTTGTACATCAAGAAGTCAATGATTTATGATGGAAAGCTGTAGATGTATTCAAAATGTTCTTTCAATTAGGTGGGTACATTTTTTGGTTTTAGATGGATGTTTGCATGAAAATGTGTTCGGATTTTGCATTCAGTTTTGTTAGATATGTGCTCAGATGTCTGCAATTGGATTCTATAAAATTTTGATTTGAGGATCTGGGTGTTGTTGAAAGTGCTTATTTTGAGTTTATAGGGATAGTTTAGTGAATTGTTCTGTAAGAGCTTTGAAGTTGATATTTAATTCTCTCTATTTGTGTCTTCCTCTAACTTCCTCATATAGGGTTCTGGTCAAGCTGTGGCAATCAGGGTAACAGCAGATCGATGTGCTTTCTATAATTGCAGGTTTCTTGGGTGGCAGGTATGTTAAATGTCAAATTTTGACTGGTGGATTAGGAATTCATGGAACATTACTAGAAACTTTCAGATTCATAACCACATTATTTGGCGAATTATTTAGTGATAAAACTCAGTAAAAGTATGCAA
>JAWDEX010000022.1:1516623-1554843 GCA_035221805.1 Trichilia hirta
CTCGCTACTGGTGCTCATCTCCTACACGCAGACAATAAGACATCAGGATAAAAACTCTACTTAGAATCGACATCTCCCAAGGCTAATAAAGAGTGAGAGGCTTGAGAGTGTTTTCTCGCTTCACCTGCCCTCACTATTTTAGCAACACGCTGTCTACTGAGAATCTCGACCATAAACTCTGCTTTTTAGAGATCGATTTACAATCCCCCCACAATTCAAAAACCTGCCACAACATCATTACAAGAAATATGTAACAAAAGAGAAAAAGTAGTAACATCTTATCGATTAAGCAGATGATGAAGCGAGAATGATGATTCGCTAATTGAATGAAGGCAAATGGTAAAAAAGGATAGGGTTCAAGGAACTCATGAATAAAAGTTTGAAGTTATCAAAGGTGCGAAATAAGAAAAGAAAGACAAACGGGGGGTATTTATAGTCAGTCACATAATAATTAATCGACACGAAGCACTCGAAGGGTCGAGTTATGAATGGTTAGAAATGTACCACATCTCGTAATGTCAAAAGGGTGCTCTGAACGCAGTGCCCATTCAAAAGTAATCGCCAGTATACCTATACATGGCTGCGTTACGCTTTGCGAGGAGGCGCTGTATTTAAGTTGGGTCTTTTCGAAAAACAGTAAATCGAAGTTAAAGCATCCGTATTTAATGAAGATCATTAGCTGTTAGAAGCACGATAACGCCTGGGTCAAAATTCTAAATCATCTCAACAAAAGCAGAATCATTCAAATTTTTACTTTCGCTTTGCGACAGTAGAAACTTAAGAGGCTTATATTGATGGTTTCACTAACCTTGTGTATCCCGACCCCCGCTGTTGTTTAGCAGGCTACCTGACCCGGCTTTAGTTACCTCGATATTTCGACCTCCACTTTGATTACTGAGATAGCTTAATTTTTTATTTCAAAAACGAAAGTCTCAAATGGGACAGATAGATATATTTTTCAAGAAGCAGTTCAAGTATCCCATCACATTACAGGACGCTATGTCTTGCAAGTTGCAAGTACTTATTACGGTCCTCAGGCCTAAAGTAAAGGAATGGTAAAAAGACTTGCCAAATAACCATACCTAATTCTGTCTAATCAGATTCCCGTTCTCTGATACTCACACGTGCAGATGTTTTATAAATAGTAAAATTACTACAATTAGAGGGATTCTTCTGGGGGAGAAGGTCATTTTTCGACTGAAAAAGAAAAAGAGAGTTCTGCTAACAAAAGATCAACCTTCCCCCTGAATATTTTTCGAGCCTAACCTCTTAGGTCGATAAACACTCATAATTTATCTCTCTTTTTAATTTGACCTTAAATAATCTACTGACTTGAGCGTTGGAGTTTATTTGTCGGTAATCCGACTTCACTCCTAGCTTGTTTTTCTTTGATTTCAGGTGATTTTCAAGAGCCCCTACTAGAAGCTAAATACCGTTTTACACGACTTTTATATCAATTGAAATAGTAAAATTTATGGGGTACACTAAATTTTTTGCTCTTAAAAAATTTAAGTATCAACAATGACTAAAATTATGTCTAATAAATCCAAAAGATATGATCCATTTTAATATGTTTTCTTGTATTTTTTTGTGTGTTTAGATTTGTGTTTTTTGTCGTTAACATTATTGTGGCCTTAAAAAATATTATTCTATATATTTCTATTACATACGTATATACGTATGTGAACACAAATTGTTCTTAGGAAGTAGTGTTGCTTTTATTACACCTTAACTTGCATAAAAGGAAAGAAATGTTAGTCATGCTTTTTTATTCAAAATTCTCATGCTTATGTTTAAAAAAAATTATAAATTTTAAATGTAAGAAATTATTATGTAAACTAATTTTACAAATTAAATTTACATTTAATAAATAGTAGTATCATTGGATAACCTTATGAATTAAAAATGTTGATTTAATACACATTCATATTTTTTAAAATACCAAATTTTGTGCAAATTAGCATTGATTTAGTGCAATTTTGGTTTGGAACAAATCAAAATCAAAGTTGAATAGTTTAAATAAGAATTGATTTGCCCAAATTAAAATAAAAAAAAAAAAATCGTTTGCGTCGGATAATATATTTGAATAAATAAAATCTGCAACTTCAATTTATTGAAAAAAAAAAGATTTTTATTAAGGAAAATCATTATAAGGAAAATCTTATTCGCCAATTTCACATGCAAACAAATATTTTCTAAGTACAAAATCAACATAAAGTACTTGCCCATTAAAGTACTTACACGTGCAAACGTAGCTTGTCAAATGATATATAAAAGATTAAATAACTCAACTTGAGTTGACGGGTACTGATTCTATGTATGGCAAAATAGTATATTCTTCTTTTTCTTTTTCTTTTTCTACTAATTTATAAAATTATAATTATTTTCTAATTAATTGAGAAGAGGGTAGTATTTACTATTTTATTATTAAGGACAAAATTAATGCGGAATATATTTTCTCAATTTTTTAATTGGGTTCAATAATTTGTCAAGAGTAAAATATCTTTATTAAATTTAAAAGCTATTAAGATATCAAAAATTATCATTTAGAATTATCAATAAATATCGCATTATTTAAATATTTTTTTTTCTTCTCTTAATGTGATAGATACGGATAATAATAAAAATAATATCATCGCATTCATCTGTAAATATAATAATATTATTTACAAGAAAATTACAAGAACAAAAATAAAAGCAAATTAAAGATTTTTCGGTAAAGTAAGGAAAGATATTTATTTACAAGATTGTATGGCCCTTCAACTAGACTTTCTAACTTAAATTAGTAATTATATCCTCCGTCGCATTACCATCCAATAATCTACAGCCAACCTGTCATCGTCCGCCACCGTCATACACAAAGGCAACACGTAACCCTAACCCTAGTTGAAAATTAATTCCACTAATTGTCACCAGGGGGGGAAAAATGGTGAAGAACAAAACGACAACGGATCGCGCAGTTTAAAAGCAGTAAAGCCAAGTTTTCATAACATTTGGTCATCTCAGATTCGGAGTAGAGTAGAAACAAAGAGGGCATATACAAACTCCGTTTTACGACATCGTTATGGCAGTCTCCTCGTGTTCGAATCCGAAGATTTTGGCTATATCCTCTTTCGCATCTTCATCTTTCGAGTGCCGCTCCGCTCCGGATCTATCGGGAGCTTCGGCGCGGTTCGAGAAGCCGAGGATCTCCTCCAGACTTACGGGGACGACGACGGTGTCGTTTAGCGGCGTGTCGTCTCTGATCTTCAAGTTTCCTCCGAACTTTGTGCGACAGCTCAGTACGAAGGCGAGGAGGAACTGTAGCAACATCGGTGTGGCGCAAATCGTGGCGGCTTCGTGGTCTAACAGCTCGGCTTCCGCCTCTAACTGGGCGGTTGCGGCGGCTTCCGGATCAGCAGCCGCCTCCGCCATCCCAGCCCCCGCCGCGCAGGTCGAGATTACGACCAGAGACGACGTGGCGGTGGTTGACGGATTGAATGTACAGCTTGGGGACCTCGTTGATTCGAAGAAAGAGGCCTCGTTTTTGAGCTCCGATGGGAGCCTCGCTATTCATGCCGGTACATTTTTATTTTAATATCTATTCTTAATTAATGTTTCTTTTAATTTTCTACTTTTCTATTTATTTGGTTATTAGTTCATGTTTACAGAGAAAGTAGTTATTGCTTGTTGACTATAATAATTGTGTGAATGTTATTGGACAAAAGTTTTTATTTTTTATTTTTAAATTTAAAATTTTTTGGTCTTGTTTAAGAAACGGAAGCTGAAGAAACTAATAAGTGATCTTCAGATGTCGGGGAATTAATTAATGGGAAATTATCTAATGTTTAGCAAATGATTGAAATTTTAACATTTGGGTTGTTCTTCGTTTTAGGTGAAAGATTAGGTCGCGGTATTATAACAGATGCAATTACCACTCCAGTTGTTAATACTTCTGCCTACTTCTTTAAGAAAACTGCTGAGCTTATTGATTTCAAGGTATGCATTACTCCGCAATAAATATGTGTCACTTATAATTGTTATGATTGAGGAATTTGGATCAATGAGTAATGTTTCTAAGGTCTTGCGGCAGGAGAAGCGCCGTGCAAGTTTTGAATACGGGAGATATGGAAACCCGACGACGGTTGTGCTAGAGGAGAAGATAAGGTCTGGCCTATTGTGTTTTTATTGAAAAGACCAGAGTTATGATACTCTTTGGCACCAATATATTTTGAAGGTTTTTAATGTTGTATTGTCAATTCCCTCAATTCAGTGCACTTGAGGGGGCTGAATCAACTGTGTTTATGGCATCTGGAATGTGTGCTAGCACAGTCTTGTTGTTGGCACTGGTTCCAGCTGGTGGGCATATTGTGACTACCACTGATTGCTACAGGAAGACAAGAATTTTCATTGAGACCGTTCTTCCCAAAATGGAGATCACAGTATGGATTTCTTTTAATGCTATTATTTAAATGCAGTTACTTTGTGTCTTTGAGGATGCAAAATATTTTCTAGATCATTGGTATTTTTTGTAGTTTATTCATAGAAATTTTCGGGGGATCTACTGATGTTTCCGATTCATGTGATATGCAGGCTACGGTTATCGACCCTGCTGATGTGGAAGGATTGAAGTCGGCACTCGACAACAGCAAAGTCAGTAATGTTGAAACATTTAGTTTTATTTTCTTAATCTCCTCTTAATGCTATTTTTGATGTATTTTGAGAATGCCTAACTATCTGAAGTTGAGAATCTTGATAATTTTTTGCAGGTTTCACTTTTCTTCACCGAGTCTCCAACTAATCCATTCCTAAGATGTGTTGACATCAAGCTGGTCTCAGAGCTTTGCCACAGAAGAGGAGCAATAGTTTGCATAGATGCTACCTTTGCCACACCTCTCAATCAGAAGGCCCTCAGCCTCGGTGCTGATCTTGTCCTGCACTCTGCAACAAAATTCATTGGTGGCCATAATGATGTGAGTTTGCGTTGGTCGACTCTTGCAGTTGAAAAGTTGAAAAGGAAAGTTTCCTTAGAATAAGTCTGTTGAATCAGTAATTTGAGCACTGAACTAGCAAATATTTCTGTTCAGGTCCTTGCAGGCTGCATTAGTGGTTCAGAGAAGTTGGTTTCACAAGTTCGTAATCTGCATCATGTTTTGGGTGGTACCATCAACCCGGTGAGTGATCTGTTTAAAGTAGACTTGGTGAATTATTGTGTTGATCGATCACATTAATTATGTTGGAAGACACCTGGAACTTGAAACTTTATTTGCGAATAAGAGTTTAGATGGTGTTTCAAATGTGCTGTATATATATTGCTAACTTGCTTTTGGACAATTTTTGGCTTCATCTTTCATTTGTTGAAATTCTGATGCAACTTGTGCAATAATAGTCTATTGTGTTTCAATTTTGTCTCCAATAACAGAACGCTGCCTATCTGATCATTAGAGGTATGAAGACTCTACATCTTCGTGTACAGCAACAGAATTCAACTGCAATGAGGATGGCCAAGATTTTAGAGGCACACCCTAAGGTATGGCTGCTTTTTATTGCAAATTTTCTAATTTTTCCCTATGGTGCCTTAGTTGGGGCGATCAAGCTTTAACTGCCTTGCTGGCATTTTAATCAATGCAATTTTCCCTGTAAACTTAAGGTGATGACCTGTCTAAAGCTTTTAAATTGGATTTTACTGTGACTTGTTACAAGTTACTGCTATAGCTGAAGGTTCACTTTCATTAGAAACTTTACTCGTTACTCAGTGTTCATCAATACTGCCAGAACCCCTAAGTTTATGGTTCTACATGGTACACAGTGGCTTGAGTTCCTGTGTACCTCCACTTGGGATCAAAATCACCATGTGGATCCCAACTGCTGTTTAGGAATCTTTTACTATTATTTGACAGCCATTTTGTCCACATATGAATATGCTGCTGCTAGATGTATTGAACAATGGAAATATTATCTAATTTTTCTGTAGAACACAGATGCTTGATGGCTAGATTACCATGAACTTATGATTGACCATAAGAATGTAAATGGAAGTCTTGAAATCTGAGGAAGTGTCTATGACTGGTTACACACTTTATTTCCTGTTGAAATTGGTGGGGCTTATGTCATATTGGTGACAGGTGAAGCGCGTCTACTATCCAGGCTTGCCAAGTCATCCTGAGCATCACATTGCCACAGAGCAAATGACTGGTTTTGGTGGCGTGGTCAGTTTTGAGGTAAGTTCTTTCAACTTTGTGACCCTCAAAAGCTTGCACCAAAAAAGAATCAGATAATTTGTGTGATTCCTTTGTTGTGCTGGTAGCTGGTGATTTGTGTACTTGTCCCTTCAGACCGTTGATTTTGAATCTCTTTTGTGGGATTTTGAAATTCACTGTTCACAATTCATGCAGGTTGATGGAGACTTAACGACCACCATAAAGTTTATTGATGCTTTGAAAATCCCATATATTGCCCCATCTTTTGGTGGCTGTGAGAGCATTGTGGATCAGCCCGCTATAATGTCTTATTGGTATGCCATTAAACTATTTTTTTTTCTTTTAATTTTCTTTTAACACAATCAATCTATCTAATTTAAATGTTGAAGTCTGATCCGTTCCAATCATTGGATGTATCTGTTATGTCCATGTTGTTATCTCACCCTATGTACTAAGTGAACATTGCTGCGGCAAAAACTTCGATGTTTCTTCAACAGAACTTTAGAATTAGCGCAGCCTTTTGAGACAGATTATCATAATTGTGATTAGTTATTATATCAGGATGTCAGAAATAAACTGGGATTGTACTATATAGTTGTGAACTATTCACATATAATAGGGCTGGAAGAATGATGTTTGTTTGCTGTTCTATTTGCCTTTAATAATTACCTTTCTCTCTTTGCAAATCAAAATAGGGATCTTAGCCAAGTGGAGAGGCTTAAATACGGGATTTCTGATAACTTGGTTCGATTCAGCTTTGGAGTTGAAGACTTTGAAGATTTGAAGACTGACATTTTCCAGGCCCTGGATGTCATTACTCATTAGGCGTGAGCCGTGAGCCACCTTTCGCAATTTTCTTTTTTTTCTCCCTAAGAGTTGATCTTTGATTATCAGACTTTCTATTGTTAAAATTAGCCAATGTCTCGATCTGTTTTTCCATTGTTATTGGATCATTACCAGGATGAAGAAGTGATGATCCCATGAATAATTTTGAGACTTCATTGTAACGATTTCTCCTTGTGTTTCAAATTCGGTATTTGAGTGTTCTTAATGCTTGAATGGTGGAGAAGAGGGAAATCAAAACGTGACACATAGTAAGGTTAAATTATTATGAGATTGCTAGATTTGAATAAAAATTCTACCTGCTGAAATATTCGAATACATTTATGACTTTCTGTAAGGTTTTTCTAGCACTAAGCATTTATTAGTATATATCCTGATGTGAAGTCAGCCTTTTCTCCAAGCGTTGAAGGGGTGGGAGTGATGATGTTTTAACTTTATATTTTTAATTAACTATTAAATTTGAGTATTTTTAACTGTAAATTTTATTTGTGTATTTCCATTAATTATATATGTAAAATTAAATTTTAGTTGTAAAAAGATAATTTTAAAGAATTATTTAATTTTTTAAATATAAATTATGAAGATATCAACAAAAGTCAGTGGAGATGGAGATTCTATTCTTCACATGCGGATTCTTCCTTTTATACTGCAAAATTTATTGGAGAATAGTGAAAATAATAATGCAGGATGGGGTATGGGAGAGAATAGAGGCTTGCTTACCGCTTCCTATACCCAACGACTCTTTCCAAATACTAAATGTCAAAAGCAACCGTTGTATATTTCTAATATTATTGATGTTTTATTTATTATTGAATGCAATATTTATATTTAGAAAAATCTATTATCACATAATTCCCAAAATTTAAGAAACACAAACAGGGCAGAGATAAAAATCAAATGAAAAAACATAGCCTTCCTAAGGTGACAAGTTTGATGATATCGTAATAGCACAAAAAGCAGAGGTATAAAATAAAATAGGACAAACTCAATTCCAATACAAAATCCAACGACAAATTCTTCTTCTCTCTCTCCGTCTCAACACTTTTAATCCTACACTGTCACTGGCTTCCAAAAGATCCCGTTGCTTCTTCCTTCTCAACCCTTTTTGGATTCTTCCCTTTCATTTTCTTCTACTTTGCCCTTGTCTCTCTCTAAATTGTACATCCTCAGAGTGATTATCAATTTATAATTATTAAAGAAAGAGAGAAAAATCGATCAAGGAGGATGAAATTTGGCAAAGAATTCAGCACCCACCTGGAGGAGACTCTGCCGGAGTGGAGAGACAAGTTTCTTTGTTATAAGCCCCTGAAAAAGCTCCTCAAACACTTACCTGCAGCTGAATTTCAAAACCAGCATCAACATCCGCCGCCGGAAGATGATGATCATCCGCCGGAGAATAGTAGCAGCCGTTCCTTGATTCAATTCCAAGATTTGTTTGTGGGAATTCTCAACGAAGAGCTGGAAAAGTTTAATGATTTTTACGTTGATAAGGAGGAGGATTTCATTATCCGGTTTCAGGTCCTTTCCATCCCAAGTTATGATTTCCATTTTTCTAATAAAATACGTTAGTTTTGTGACAGAAAAATTCGATGAAGTTTTATAATGAATATGAAAATGTTTTATTACTGAAGGTGAAATTTTTCAGGGAAAGGAGAGATTTGTAATCAAAAAGTAGATTTTTTTAAGTAAAATGATTGAGTCATACTGAATTCTGGGTTCCGTGTGGATGCCACTGGAGGATGAAATCATAATGTCAGGTGAATAGATAAGGTGAGTATATAACTTTGTAGGACTGGGTCTCACAGAATCTAGATTGAATAAGGTAGGGATTCATAATAAACATGGCACTTTCTCATTATTTCTTTGAATATAGATAAAGAACTAATTAACTTCTAGAGTAATGGGAAAAGAAGAGGGAATGTTTGACGTTGATGATGGGAGATGAAAAGGTACCTCAATTGTTTTTGTAATCTATTTGGGTTGATTAATTAAAAGAGTGAGAGATTGAAGAGGAGATTTCTAATGGATTTGATCTGTTGTTTGATTGGTGATAGCCTATTTAATTTAGGCCGGAATTATATGAGTTTATTGCAAGCTAAGATTTGAACAAAATGGTTTGATGTTCAAGAACGATACATCTGTGAAATTGCTGATGGAGAGTAGTGTGATGAAAGGCAAAGGTGCTAAATCAGCAAGCAAACTGTTGGCAATAACTTAAGTTGTCTATGTAGCCAAGTGCTGAGTATAATTTGGTTCTATAAGAATTTCTCAACAAGAGTTAAACATCCACAATCATGCCTCAAACCGTAATGGTGGTGTTGCTCTCATTCTTCTTGTTGTAGACCGAGGTACTGCTGGAATCACCTCCTTGTGGATTTTCTTGTTTTTTGAGTACATCCCTGGATTGAGTTGTCTCAAACAGGGGTTATTTTATTGAATATTCTGTCATTGATATTGATCCCTACCTATTAATTCGTACTGCAAAACGATGTATTCCTCCAACAGAAATTAGTAAGAATATTTTGTCATTTTGAAGTTGTGAGATCAAAGCATTGTTAGTTATTCAATATCAGAATATCCACTAATAAGACTACATTTTATCCACCAATAAATGGTAAAGAAAAGAGTAAGTTTTGTTGGATGAATGATTTTGCGCTTTCAGCTAATTTATTATGGACTTGTTAGGTGTTTTTTATTTATAATTTTTATGTTTGAAATATCACATAATTTCTTTCCCATAAAATTTTTTAGCGGTTGTTTCACTAATTTCTTTGGTGGAACCAAATGTCTGATCATTTAAGAATCCTACGGATGGGTGTATTTTGGTTTTTTGGATAACAGGAGCTGAAGGAAAGAGTTGAGCTAGTTAAGGAGAAAAGTGGTGGAGCTTTGGGTTCTGAAAGTGAATTTAGCGAGGAAATGATGGACATTCGTAAGGACTTTGTCACCATTCATGGTGAGATGGTGCTCCTTAAAAATTATAGCTCTCTAAATTTTGCAGGTACAGCAACTACTTCATTTATATGTTATTTTTGATTTGCATTGGTAAGCACTTTGTTGCGTTGCAGATGGTGCCAATTCTCATCAGTTTCTGAAACCATATACATTATTTTTGGCTAAACAGGGCTGGTGAAAATTTTGAAGAAGTATGATAAAAGAACAGGGGGACTGTTGTGTCTACCCTTCACGCAACTCGCCCTTCATCAACCTTTCTTTACCACAGAATCTCTCAATAGGCTAGTCCATGAGTGTGAGGCAAATCTTGAACTTCTCTTCCCATTCGAAGCAGAGGTCGTTGAAGCTACTACGGCCACCACACCAGACAAATCGAAGCCACCTCATAACAATGCTGCAAATGTCTCACCCGGCACTTCATCAACTCTTGGGGAGGAAACCTTGGATGTATATAGAAGCACACTTGCTGCAATGAAAGCGATAAAAGGCCTTCAAAAGGCTAGTTCTACCTGCAATCCGTTGTCATTTTCATCTCTTTTTAAGAGCAAGGCTGATGAAAGCATCGGTGCTGTGACAGCTGAAAACTCTGCTTCGAACTCTCCATGCATATTGCAGAATGAGGAGGAAGATCAAGAGGATACCTGCTCTATGTGACAGTATCACCCTCTTGTTCTGTTGCAATTTTACCCTTTTTTCCCTGTAAGTTCCTTGTAAGGTTGCTAATCAAATGAATTTGGAAGGTTAAGTTGATGAGATTTTCCATGTCACTCATTGATTTAATGCTGTTAGTGTACTTGCATGTAATTTTTATTTTATCTTTTTGATAGTTGACTCAGGCCCGGTTTGGTCTAGCATTGGAGTTTACATTCTCGTATCAGTACCGCATAAACCTTTTCAGTTGCATGTTGTGGAAATAACAGCACTTCTGTGTTGCATGTATCGCTATTTTTTTTTTCTTATGATTTAATACAATATTTTCGTTTTGTTGCATCTCTGTCTAGCATATTAACTACAATTGACAAAATAAAACAAAATAAAAAACCTTTCATCTCTTTCAGGTCCATGTGATTCATATATTGCTCTCTGGATCTTCATGATGATAGTTAAAAGGCAAAGGTACTGACTTAAATGCTCTGTACTTCCCCACATTGTTTAAGTGCTCATTCTCCAGCCTGACCAATCAAAATCATGAATTTGTTGGTACAAAATTCGTAATTAGAATACTAATTATTTGTAGTAATTCTTTTGTATTCCATACGAACATTGCATTCTGGTACACTTTTAAACAGAGTACCTGAAAAAATTCCAGATTCCACGACGGATAATCTCTAAGCTTGCAACTACTGCAGTTAGGGCTGTTCTATGCAGAAATGGAGCTTCTTTAACCCCTAACACCGTCTGCATCCAAGCAAGTCTTAAAACAATGTTCACGACCTGTGATTCAGCAAAAGATGGTCACCCATTGGGAAGGCATAGATTTACACGTACAGATATATTTGTGTGCGCGCGTGTAAAGAAAGAAAAACTCATCGACGAGTAATTAGAACACAGAGAATGAAGTAGCCATGTTTTGTTTACCATAGCTATGAAGTAAATGCTTTTGTTTGGTAAGATGAGTTTATCTCTCAACCAGGGGTTTCCAGAATTTCGGCGCAAAAGACCCCAATCCATGACAAGGTCCCAGTATGTATTAAAAACTGTTGCAACTATTGAACTGACTACTGCCATTATAAGCAGAGTTTCCTCTTGCTCAAAATCATAAATTGTCCTTGTAGCAACAGCAACAATAGTTGAGAGGTATTTTAATCCGTTAAAACAATGCATTCCATCTTTCTCCTCAACTAGGCGTCGCAAGCACTGAAACATAAAAGCTCCTGTAAGAACCTTTCCTGTAGATATGTTTTAAAGCAACTAGAACACAAAAAACTCAGAACCGAAGTACCTGAAGGAAACGGATCCAGTATGGTATGATCGCTACTACTACGTAAAATTTCTGGAATATTTCGCTTTGATTGCACTTATTTGATCTCCTTTTGAAATCCCCCCAAACATAATAGCAAACATAGAATTCCAGACTTCTAAAAGCTTGTACCTGAAATGAAATATAATTTGCCAAAGAAAAAATGATAAACTAAACCAAGTTGGAAACTTCATATAAGTTGACTCTTAAACTTTGCGGAGGTAGCAAGGGACGTTTTGATCATCAGGGATTCGAGAGACACACAAGAAAAGGTAGATTGGAAAATCAATGTAGTAGTACAATCTCTAACCTGGCTGGTGAGCTGATCTGCCAAGAAGAAATCTGGGAGAGTAACCTACGGGGTAGGGAAAGGAAAACATGAAATCTTCTGCTTACCACACAAAATTTACTCGTATATGCATGTTTGTGTGTGTGCGCGCATAGTTTTTACTGTTGATACCTTGTAAAGAGGTGCAAAAATACAGTGTAATGAGGATTTGACGAGGAAGAACCGGCTTGAACGATATATGATATTGAAAGGACAGAATGTTATAAGAATCACTGTCTGCAAAAGAGAAACAGTTCATGGTAATGGGCAAAAGAATTGTGGGTAAGAAAAACATAATTTGTGCATGGTATCTCATTAACAGAGATTAATTATAATACTTACAGTGAGTAGACCCAAAGGAACTAGTTCGGTTAGAGCTCTGAAGCTTTTTGTTCTAGGATCCATCTCCATATCCAGATTTGAAAGGACACTGGCAAATGTAAGTACTGCAAGACCTGAACTGAGAAGGAGGACTTCTCTGTAGCCCAATTCTGTTCCTTGCTTGAAGCCAAATATGAACGAATAATTAACCCGATAACGCTTCCAAAAGAATATGTTTCCAGAATACATTAGCATATGCAGGACCATGTATCCGAAAAGGCTGCAAAAAGAGTGCAGAATACCAATAAATTCTCTCAGATGAATAAGGCTTTATATCATTGCATGTGAATCCAATCCAAGTACCTAAACTCACCTGTAAAGTGGGAATATGTTTTCCATATACTTGTTGCGCCCACTACTTTGAAGAACATTTCTTGCATGGATGATGACAACAATGGCAACCATAAGCGCGAGGGCGAAGCCAAAGAATGTACCTGCACTCTCATGGCAGATGCCGGAATTTCATTCAAAATTTTGGATAAAAAGAAGTAAATGAGCATCTGATGCATTATGACTGAGTTTTACCTAAGAAAAATGAGATGGTATGCCTCTCTCGTTTAGCTTTTGGTCTTAAAGTGTCCATTCCTTTTCTATGATTTCCATTTGCAAAGTGTTTAATAAATGTAGCCTCCACTCTTTCCATGAGCTTAGTAACCTGCAAAAGTAGAACCAGTAATGGATGACAAAGTTATTAGGAAAGGGGCATGCATGGTATCTACTGACATAAAAGAGTCTTTCTTATTAGCTAGGAACTAACTTCGTCAGAGCTGCCGAGATATGAATTATCCACCATTTGTAAGTAGGGTTTTGATGCATTCCTTGAAGTGATCTTGTCGTACTTCTTCATGATCTTCGACAATGCCAATTGATTCAAAAAGCTGTCACAAACAGTTTTAAAAATAGTCGACTGCATTACACATCAAAATCTTTGACACTGTTGTTAGTTTTACACGAGAAGAACAAATTCAGTATTATTACCAGTAACTTTTCAGAAGCCTAAGCTTCTGGTAGAACTCAATAAAAGCACTCATCATTAGTTCCTCTGCTTTTTTTAGCTCTTTTTTGCTGAATGATATCTCTGATTTTGACTTGATTACGCCTTTCAATGTTGATACCGGACTTTCAGGCTCAACGTTGATCTTTACATGATCTAAAACATCCAATGGAGCTGGTTTAAATCTCTTTGTATCAGCCCTTAGTCTACTTTTTTGCCCACGCTCCGTCTTTTCCCCATTTGCTTCTCCTTCCTTTCTCATTTGAACTTCCTTAACTGTTTCCATCCGCGACACCCCTGCATTTCGTAAAACACATTACAAATCTTCAGATAACGCAGAAACCCATTTACATAAGAAAAGAATGCCACTTTCAAATATGTTGAAGATGAAAAAGATACGAAAACACACCAACAACAGAAAAAACTCGAATTAGGTACCCGACATGAGAGGAATTCAAACAAAAAACTCTTGACACGGATTTTACAAAAAAAACTACAGCTCATCACATAATCTATAGGAACCCCGTTAACATAATAGTCCCCAAATTATCACTTGTAAATATGTGTAAGATACCAACACACCTCAAGAACAAAGGAAAATCGATTAACTACGCCAATATAAGAAAGATTCCCACCTAACATCTTATGCATCCAAGCAAATTACCAAACAGCTTGTCAATAATTTGCAGCCTACCCAAAACACAGAATCCATATACCTGGTTTTCTGTTTGTGACGAGACGAAAGGATGCTAAAACCCCATCTGAGGCAAGATTCGCCACATTTTTCCCTCCCAAAACTGGATCATCAACCTTAATCCGAAGAGCAATCAAAGCATTCATTTGTTTGCTCAATGCTTCCGCTTCTTCAAAAACTTCCTCCACTTTCTGCTTATAGAAATTCACCATCTTATTAAACTCATCATCAAGTCTTCGGAAAAACACAACCTCAAATTGGCCTCCATCATCGGACGACTTCAAAAACATGGTATGAATTTTCCCATCTGTTCCTTCCCCAGATTCTTCCGTCGAAGTCACCAGAATTGGTTCGTCTTCATTTCTCTGCTGCTGATTCTTTCCCAGAGAATTCCTTCCCACGTTTGTCAACCCGCTAAATGCTCTATACAATGACACCCTTTTCTTCAACGCCCCCTTCGTCGTTGCCGCCGCTGGCTGCGGAGCTATTTGTTGCCGGAAACGTAGGACATCTTTCAACACTGTTTTCAGAGAACTGTAATCCACGTAAGCATCCTGCCATTCTTGCACCATCTGCGCTTCAAATTCCTTTCCGAACTTCATCTTCTCTTCCAACCAAATGAATCAAACGACCTCTACAACAGACAGATTTATACAGAACATAAAGAATTCTGCATTACAGAAGAAAAAATCATGAAGAAGTAAGCAAGTATGTGAGAACGAGTGTTACCCCGCAACACAAATCTTTTTATTTTATTTTATTTTTTTTTGTGTGTATTAATGGGGAGAGAAAATATTTTCAAATGTTCGTGTTTACACGTACGATGAAATTTTTTTTCCCGTTTTATAAGTACAGTTTGCTCGAGAAAATTTTAGTGTAGAATGTCCTTAAATTGCGGCGGTTCATGTAATTAAACAGCTTGATGCTGGAACTAACACTAAGCTGTTAATGAAAAGAAAATTTTGTTTTTTTCTGACCATCTTTGTTTGGCTAAAAAGTAAAATTCTACATGCAATGCAACCAAAATTTAAATAACTTTACGTGCTTTTACTATTATGCCCCTAACCGAATTACAATAATAAAAGTCGAATGATTAGAGACGATAAATTTGCAAACAAATTCTATGTTATTAGTTTCAAATTTATTGGTGAAAATAAACGGATTAATATTTTTTTTATCATTATACCCTTAATTGTACTGACAAAATAATTGGTTATTTTTCTTTCAATGTATTATTTTCTAAACAACTAATAATTTTATGAAATTTGTTTATTAGTTTTGTAAGTTGTAAAACAAATTTGTCAATTATTGTTGATGTGGTTGAATTAATGATAGAAACAAATTTTGAAAGAAATGATCAGGAATGTAATAGCTAATATAATGTAATCGATCCTCTTCTTCTTGCCAACTATTAAATTGCTGTAATGTGGCCACCTAACCGCGTTAAACAGTATGACTTGTCATTTATAGATGTAGAAAGAAAATGGTATGTTGTCTCAATTATGATATAAGAAACGACTTGTTCCCCTTTATTTAGTTTCTTGTTTTTAGATGTGTTATCAATGTACAAAGAAAAAATTCCTTTCAACCTCTAAGAGGCAACATTATGGGTTTATAATCAATTATAAAAAAAAAAAAAAAAAAATTTTTGGAAATGTATAAGAGGCAAGATTATGTTTTTTAAATCAATGTCAATAGAGATTTATATGTATAGTTATGATTAAACATTGACAAATTTAAAAAAATAATAATAAATAATTAATAAATATTTAAAAAAATTTAATTTTGCTTCATTTTCATCTTGCATAAAATATTTATCGGAGTTGTTTAAATATTAAACTTGTATATCGACTAAGAAAAAAAGGGTTAATTAGTATTTACATACCTTTTAAATTAGAGATTTATTTGAGACATTTAAGTTCATATATTTACTTGAAAATGAGAATTTTACTCACATCTGCCTACCAAAAAAAGAAATTAAACCTCTAATCACAAGATTAAAAACGAGAATACGAGCATTACTAAATCAAGTGATTATTCTTGTAAAATATTTAACAAATTTTAGAACAAACAAAAGCTAATAATAATCCATATTGACAATTTCTCAATTCTCCAATGTGAAAATCATACAAATTGATAATTCTCAAATTGCTTCTAGAAAGATTTAGTAATAGCTAGCTCCCTCAAAGTAGATCCAAACAAATAAAGCATGTTTAAAAACTAAACCCAATTAAATCATCGAACGAGTTTCTATTTTTTTTTTTTTCGATTCGTAATCATCAAATGAAATTGAAGACTCATGAAATTTTGTTGTATTGATTAACTTTATATTATATTTGTATTGAAATTTAATTCAAATGAACAAATTAAATTTGTTTAATCGAATATTTGTTGTCAAATCTTCGAATGACCGAGTGCCCAATTTCTTTGGTTGAATCGATTGAGCAGTCATAGCTGTATTGAAATAGAAAGCCTGCCGCAGCAGTTGTTGTGATAGAATAATAACAATTAGGTCCTAAATTTAAATATTATTATAAAATATATATTCTTTATTTACTCATAGCAAATAGGTCCTCATGTAGTAACTCTTTTTACAATGATCAAATTTACAATGTAAGAGGAATTTAATGTAATCAACACCAAAGGGTATTTCAATTGTTTTAGTAAGTATCATAGATTTTATTTTCTATAAATAAAAAATTATACTTTTATCTATAAAAGTATAAAAATTTTGCTATCACCCCCTTCCCCAGCCTTCCTTCTCTGACATTTTCATCACTCGCATCCGTTGAATGTTTCTGCTTGGCGTGTTGATTTGAAAGCATGAAGATTGTGTTTCTAATTGCAGGCATTTGTTGCCTAGCAATCATTGCTTTGTATTAGACTTTTGCTCTCTTAGTTGAGTGACCAAAATTGACCATAGATCATGATCATACTTTTCTTCTAAATAAGACATTTTTGGCTTTAATCATAAATTAGTCATTATATTAATTTAATTCGTATATACAAATTTAAAATTATGCTATACACGTCTCTAAACTTATTTTGTATAATTTTTTAATCAAAAAAATCACTTATTCAAATTTTAAAAGCTTCAATTTCTATGGCTTGATTGACATTATGGTGATTATTCAACTTGTTTCCTATATACCCTCCCTCTTGCGTTCCCATTAAAAATTAAGCATGACTGAGGGGCCCCAATGAACAAGATATTTGCCCACTTTGTAAGACCTAACAATTTCAAACCTGTGGCTAGTTAGCACAATTGAAAATTGAAATCACGACTACATATATTTTTGTTTTAGCATTTTGGTCCATATACATATATATGTAGTTCTTGTTTAGTTGCTAG
Organism: Trichilia hirta; assembly: GCA_035221805.1. Taxonomy (NCBI): domain Eukaryota; kingdom Viridiplantae; phylum Streptophyta; class Magnoliopsida; order Sapindales; family Meliaceae; genus Trichilia; species Trichilia hirta. The sequence continues at coordinate 1,534,310 of JAWDEX010000022.1, forward strand.
CTAATAATCATATGGTCCACAAACATCAAGTGGCATAGGGAAGAAGATGATCATTCATTCATTGCATTGGGAATCATTCAACTTGTGCACAATTAAATGTAAATTAAAGCATTTCACCTACTTGTGCCAATCATCTTATACACCTACGATTAAAATATAAATGAATTCACTACGTTTGTTAGATTAAGTTGTATACACAATTCATAATTATATCACAAACATATAAGTTGCTAAGGTTGTGTACATAATCTCATAATCTAAATATTAACCCATTTTCTATCCAATACGAAATCAAGACACTAATAACAATTACAAATATTGACTCAAATAACTGACCTAATCATCCCTACCTTCCATTCTCTATTTTATTATGTGAGGAGTTTGTGGGATCAATCTTGAATGTTTTATTATAGTGGAAGTCGAATTTTTAGATTATACAAACGAAGTTGTAGGAGGGGTTAACAAGTTTACGTGGGGTATTTCGTATAATTCAATGCAAACAGATGGGGCCGGAACCTATGACGAGGGCCAACGCATATAAACTTATCAATTTTCAGACAGCAGTGGACAATAAGTCGAAATCGGGAAGAGATATCCCATCTAGTAGCTTTCAAAATCTGAACATTAATGAAACTAGCTGATCCAAGCAGATGCAACCCCACTTCACAAAATCGAAGATTTTTGTCTAAAAGCAGCAAAATGTCTGTTCAAAGTCTTGGAAAAAGTTTAATTATAATTCTTGGGTTACTGTCAGCTAGTGTAGAATCAATGTGATTCGATCTGACTTCAGGGCACACAAAATGCATATCCGAGGACATCAAGAACAATACAATGACTGTGGGAAAGTACAGCTATGTTAATCCAAATGAAGGCTATCCTTTGCCTGATGCCCACAAGCTAGCTGTTAAGGTTTGCACTGTTTCTTATTCTTCTTTTATTTTATTTTTTTCCGTTGTGTATTAAATACTTACATGGATGATCGATTCCTTAGTTTCTTACTTACCTTTTCTGTTTACTGCTTTATAAGTGTAAAGTCTTGGGCTTTGGTAATAGATTTCGTGTGAAAATATTTTAACTTTAGGATAAGGTCATAATTTGAAGTGGAAAAATTGAAACTTGGAAGTTGGGGCATCTCACGTGTGAAGTTATTAACTGTTGGTATATTTATGATTTTAGAAGCAAATTAAAATCTAGAATAATTGTATGATGAAATTGGAGCTCGAAGTTCAACCTTGAGTTTGTGCGGAAAATTTGAATTTGAGATGAACTTTTAGAAGCTTAGAATCTTTCTGAGTGCATGCTTGTCTCAAAATTTTGATTGTTTTCCCGTTTTGGTGGTTAATATTGTGGTAATTTTTTACATTCATTTTGTTTAGGAGAGATTTAACTTAAGAAGATGGGGGGGTTAATCTTTGTGTAGGTGACTTCTCCTTATGGGAGCAATTATCATACTGCTGAACATGTGGATTCGGGTAATTTTGCATTTACTACTGCTGAAGCTGGTGACTGTACTGCTTGCTTTTGGGCACCTGACCATAACCCGCCAGCAACTGTAACAGTTGATTTTGAGTGGAGGACCGGTGTTGCTGCCAAGGGTTGAACTAAGGTCGCCAAGAAAGGGCAGATTGATGTAAGTGACTTCCGCTAGTACTTTAGTGTTTCTGTATATTTATACTTTGCATTTGTTTCTGTGGTATCTTTCAAGATTATTCGGTTTGATATGCCACTTATATTCACTGTGGCAAGATATAGTTGTTTAAAATACCCGAGAAATTCTTCTTCGGTTAAAAAATATATGATCTATAATTTAGTTCAATGAGTATATATCCAATCAACTTGGGGATGGAGGCCTTTGAGGACTGCCAGGGACTCGATTCACTGATACAAAAAGAAAAATTCTCCTAAATTGTTTGAGAAAATTTGTTGCAAAAATCACTTTAGCCCCCAATAAGACAATTTTTTTTAGTATTGAATTTGAATGTGAGAAATGATCTCATTCAAGTCCTCACTAGGTTGCCCTATTGTTATTATTAAGGGTAATCTGCTCTTAAACAAGTTCAAATTGATATTCACATGCATATTTATATTTTTAGAATATCCTATTTCGTCGTTGTTGGTGTACATATTGGCTTTGTATTATCTGCTTGTTAATATAACAATGTCAGGTAAGTACGGCCATGGTGTCTATATTTAACCTTTTCTTTCTCTAGTCCTTCATGATGTCTAATATTGGTAGGAATAATAGAGATCTTCAGGATTTCAAGTTCTTCATTCCTTTATCCCTTATTCTTTGATGTGATAATTGTTGTTTCAATGCAGAAGATGGGTTGATTTTTTTGAGAAAACGACTGCTTTTATATTAGAGCTATTGCAAAGTGATTGAAACCATATGCTCTTCATTGATGTATCATTTCATCCGTTGTGCCAGATGATGGAACTGGAGTTGAAGAGGGTTGGCTGATATTGTGGCATCCATTCATGAAGAGATGTTTTATCTTTGTAAGAGGTATAATTTCTTGCACACAAGACATTTTGACAATAGGCAGATACTAGATATATATAATTTTCATTCTGTTCCACGTATTGGTTTAATGGTCTATTGATTTCGTAACAAAATTTGACTTGAAACAATTTTTTATTTAAACATTTGTTGATAATCTTTTTCGCTTGAGTTCTTTATTGTCATCATAATGAAGAGAAACCAACGACTGATTCTCCTCACTGTCTATTCTATGCTCCATTTAAGCAACTCTTCTATGCTTCTGTTTTATTCTTTGATTACTTAGTTATCCTCAACTCAATCTAGGGCAGGCATTTGTTTTCCGAGCACCAACTACTACTTTGGTTTCCAGAGTTCTTTTTTTCAAAAAGAAGAATAGTAAGAGAGAGAAGAAGAAGAAAGGATTTTCCACGTCAAATCTACCAAAGTTCGATTGTTTGTAGAATTAAAATAATTGGAACCTATGGATGCGAAGTTTTGTTCTCATTTACTTAATTGAGAAGCACCATCCTGTTTTATTGTATTTCACATTTCTCTCTATTCTCTTGGTGTTTAGAGAGGAAGAAATGCGGGAGCTCAATAGAACAACCAATTCAAAGACGGCCTTTCTTGGGTTTCTTTCGCTTATTGTTTGCCTATCGGTAGCTATTGCAAATATGGCATCTAAAGTCTTTCCTTGAGAGGAAGAAGCTCCTATAGATTTGCTGCCAAAGTGTTCTCCCTTAAAACTGGTCTACTCTTCCAACTTGGTTGACGAGAAGTTTTTATGCTTTTCCACTTCTATCTCCACACCACAAACCAATGTATCAGTTCTGTAGTTCATGGAGCCGAGTAGTTTGATAGAAGAAATCTATCCCTCTTACTGCATAATCCAATTGACAATTTATACTTTTTATTTTGTCATCTGCTCGAAGAACTACGAACTACTATTACACCGAAGTTGTATCAAATATATAATCAGTTTTTGCAAAATTCTTTCTCGGTGATCGTTTTTTAGTGCTCCAAATGGGTCATATTTCTATAATCAATAATGTTATTCATTCCAAATGGTCAGACAAATTAATTTAAATTCTTCCATTAGATATTGAATCTTTTCAATTTTTTAAAATTATTTATTACGCCTTTTAATATTCAATAAATACATGCCATGTTACTGAGGATCAAAATTTAAATGCTTAATATTACTCTTCCACAATTAATACTACTGGTGTTCCCCTGCATCTTAGCAATTTTTCAATATTTGGAATCCGGCAGATTGGTAGTATACAAGGATCTCACCCATTTGTTAGATAAGAGACATGGTCATATAATTCACACATCAAGAAACCACATATTAAGTATCACCAATCACCCACAAATCACCAACCCAAATCTTTGGGATTTTCTTAAGCATCACCAACACAATCATAAAGTTTATACAAAAACACAAACACTGGCACTAGTTTAAATTAAAGAAGCAACAAATACAGACAGACACATAATTTGGGGTCTAGAATCACACAAGAGGAAGGCATGCCTCAATTCCTTCATTTAGTAGCAAACTATGGCACGAACCCTGTTTTATGAAATAACGAGCATTTGGATCACTCGTCATCCTGGTGTCTGTGGTGCTTGTGCCTGTGGCTTCTATGCTCACCACCACCACCACCATCATCCTGCTGATTTACAAACAGTCAAACAGGAAGTTTAATCAGTTTCAACATAGAAACCACCCACATATCTCGTAATCTTCTTCCACCTTTCTACAATACATAAATCAATCATACAAAATGGTATCTCTAATATCAGAGCCAACTCCGTATCACACGAAAGCTACATTTTCAAACACAACTGAGCTCACAAGCCAACAAGTTCCCTCTACCATTAGTGTAGTACTTAAATCAAACAAGCTGGAAAACAATAAACCCTTGCACATCCTAGTTGTCACAACATCAGCTCAATGTGTTTATAGATGCAAGTCACTAAAGATTTGATTCTCCGATTTCTATGTCCAAAAAATCCATCAGTAACACCTAATACTTGAATGCATCAAATTTTACTCAAAAACTTATCAATAATATAAAAAAATCTTGACTCCAATCCAGTTTTTCATACCAGACAAACAATTTGGAATCTAAGATAAATTAACATAGTTAATGAATCACATTACTATATTTTTTTCAAATCCGGACTCAGGTTAACCGGATCCATTCTCGGATTCGATCCTCCCACCATAGCAGCTTTCATCCGACTCAGGTTTGCGGCCATAACCAGATCCATATTCTTCCGATTCCGGTCTCCGGCCATAACTTCCTCCGACTCGGGCCACTTGCCATACCCAGATCCATACTCGGATTCTATCCTCCCACCATAGCCCCCGCTTTCATCCGACTCAGGTCTGCGGCCATAACCAGATCCATATTCTTCCGATTCCGGTCTCCGCCATAACCAGACCCATATTGCTCCGACTCGGGCCTCTTGGCGAACCCAGATCCATACTCTGATCCAGGCCGCTATATCCATACGGTCATGGCCTTCCCATTCCGGGTTGAAACCCACAGGCAGGCTGAGGCCGAGCTCCCTGAAATCCTTCGCCACCACCATAAGCCGGTCCGCCTCCTGATCTGGGTATAAAACTGGGTCAAGGCTTTGGCCTGTCATAGTGGCTGTACTCGTTTGTTAGAGCTTGGACAGCGTAGGCGGAGGGCTAGGCGCCAGATGAGAACTCGGGGCGACCCCATCGGACGGAGACCATGACGGCTGAGGCGGCAGAGGGCGTCCATTAATCAGAGAGATGTCGTATCCACCTCCGTAAGGGGCGGGATCGTACTCGTCAAATGCAGTGACGTCATCGTCGTCGCCTCCAGTAGTAGTATTACGTCATCGTTTCCCGAATGAGCTTTCTTATTCGTCAATTTGTAATTTTGCGATCCGATCGGAAATGGAATAGAGATAGATCTTTCTTTTCTTTTGTCGAGATTTTGTTAGCAACGGTGATTTCCTGATTGCAATGTGGGCCAAAGCGTTTGTCTTGTGTGGGCCGTTGGATTTTATTTTCTGTTGACCTTAAGATAAGTGAGAAAGAGACATGTTTCTCCCGACTTTTAATTATGGTAATGCTTAATGAATGGGGCAAATAAATAAATGTCAGGTCATCGTACCATAGCTCTGTCCAAAAAAATGATAAAATCTGAAGATATAAAAGCAAAACAAAAGAAGTGAGAGTGATGTTATGGTGCATAACATAAAATTAAAAATGTATTATATTTCTCTCAATTTATTTTCAAAATTTTATGATAAAATTTTGTTTTCATTACGTTGTTGTAGAAATCAAGATCAAGCTAATTTAGACTTCAGTCAGTAAACTCAATTTCTTTTCTTTACTATCATGGGAAAAGATCTTCACAATAAATATGCCATGCCTCTCTTAGTGGCACTCGACTTTGAGCTAGCTGCATGCAGCACAGAGTAAGACAAAACAACGGGAGAGCGAGTATTAGAGAGAATTTGGTCGTCTCACAGGCAAAAGATGGTTTTACTTTATTGTGCAAGATGTTCTAATAAACTCTTGTGAATTTTGCCAATGTCGCTTCACAGCTCACGAATTGAAAAAGGGCTAAGTTCGCCGTGCTGAGCTTGCCATAATTCTATACTTAACGGGGTGATCTGGGTTTGTCCTGGACAAGTATAAGGTATTCTATTCTACATAAAACAGGGCAACTCGTTGCTTACGAGACGAGAATGATTTGGGTTTGTCCTGGACAAGTATAAGGTATTTTACAGTTAACGGGATGCGCATTTATGACGTGTGAATTTCACAAATACAAGCTTATATTATCAAAATTTATTATAACTGATTTCTTTGACAGTTATAAAATTTACTAGGATGTGATGGAGTAGAAACTTCTACCTTTAAATTTAAAATAATTTTCATATTATTACAAATCAAAATTAATAACTAAATTTCAATGGAAAAAAAATTATCACATAATTAAATTTAATTGCAAACATATCATCTAATAAACGACTTTAAATTTTCCAAAGTCCATTTTAAAATTTGTCACAACCCAATTAACATCTCCTTAATCCCAATTTTCCCTCCATCCAAACAGTGCCACATGGTAAGCCTCCCAGAGGACACCTCCACTCGACCTCTACATCAGCCTGTAAAAAGCAAAATCCCAAAAACCCAACTCAAGAGAATCTCCTAATCTTCAGACAAGAAGATAAAACCACATACACATCATCGTCCCATAGATTCTACACACACATACATAAAAGAGAAAGCCTTTCTCCTTATTTGCGTTTGATCTTTGCGATTACAGAAGTAGAAACGTTTTGCTTCAGGAGTTTCTGACTTTGATCATATCGGAATGTCGTCTCGCGTGGTGACGGTGTCCCAAGACGGGACGGGGGAATTCAGAACGGTGCAGGAGGCGATAGATATGTTGCCGCTGTGTAACACGTGTCGGATGGTGATTCGGCTGGCTCCTGGGATTTACAGACAGCCGGTGTACGTGCCCAAGACTAAGAATCTCATTACACTCGCTGGTCTTTGCCCGGAAAACACAATTCTCACCTGGAACAACACGGCAACCAAAATTGAACACCATCAGGTTAAGTGGGTTTATGGAATTTTCTGAACGAGGCATCTGGGTTCGGGCACGTGGATAAAATGTTTTATTCCTTTTGCAGGCTACGAGAGTAATTGGAACTGGGACTTTTGGTTGTGGGAGTGTGATTGTGGAAGGAGAAGATTTCGTTGCTGAGAATATCACTTTTGAGAATTCTTCACCTGAGGTTGTTATTTTATTTTATGTTTTGTACATCAAGAATTTAATGATTTGCTAAGGAAAGCCGTAGATGTATTCAAAATGTTCTTTAATTAGGTCGGCATACTTTTTGGTTTTAGATATTTTTGGTTTTGCTAAATGTATGTTTAGAATGCCTGCAATTGAATTCTGTGTGTTGAAATTTTGATTTGAGGATCTGGTTGTTGTTGAAAGTGCTTTATTTGAGTTGATTACAGATAGATTAGTAAATTGTTCTGTAAGTGATTTGAAGTTGATATTCAATTCTCTCTCTTTGCGTCTACCTCTATCTTTCTCATACAGGGTTCTGGTCAAGCAGTGGCAATGAGGGTAACGGCAGATCGATGTGCTTTCTATAATTGCAGGTTTCTCGGGTGGCAGGTATGTTAAATGTGAAATTCTGTGAATGTTGCGGATTAGGAATTCATGGAACATTACTAGAAACTTTCAGATTCATAACCACATTATTGATTCTCTGCACTTCTAATCAAGGTGATGGAATTACTTCACACAGTCAATCTACTGGTGAATGATGTAGTGATAAACTCAGTGGAAGTAAAGACATTATTTGCTTTGTGATCAATATGATAGACATTTTAGGTCTTTTGATTGGAGTATGATGTCTTTTAGGCACAGAGATATCTGCATTGTCGTAAGTATATGAAAATGGCCTTACTAAAGTGGAAAAAGAGATTCCATTTTGATTGATTGCTCAGTCAAGTGTGGGTAGTGGTCACAACTTCGATGCTTGTATGTTCAGATGCAAACTGATTGCCTTTGAGTATTTGATTTTCAGTACAAGTCAGAGGAATCTGGTGTTGAAAGTTTTGTTCTTCTTGCTGAAAGATATGCGCATGAAATTAAATGCAGGATACTCTATACTTGCATCATGGAAAACAATATCTGAAAGATTGCTATATTGAAGGTAGCGTTGATTTTATATTTGGTAATAGTACTGCTCTCTTAGAGCATTGCCATGTCCACTGCAAGTCAGCAGGCTTTATAACAGCACAAAGCAGGAAATCTTCTCAGGAAACCACTGGTTATGTGTTTTTGAGGTGTGTAGTTCATTTCTTCTTTTCTTTCTTCTCTTTCTTTTGCTTCCTCAACTTCTTAATCCGATTGTCTACTTTTACAGTCAAAATCCGTGAGTTAATATTTTTGAGGGCTTGAACATATTGTTTTGCTACTGTAATATAATGATGTGCTTTCTGATGGAGTGAATGATCATGACAGATATGTCAGTGAACTAGGTTTTTGAAAACACTGAAAATGCAATTGAAATGTGGTCTGCTGAGCTTCAATATTAGATTTTCATATGGCCGCATTGTTTCTCGTGGCTAGTCCTTGGCCTGAAGGCAAAGCATGGATTTACACATGGTTGACCTGTAGACTTTAGCATTAAATTTCTAAACTATTATTGTTTTTCTTGAATTATATTGTATGACAGGGCAAGGGAAAGCATGGACTTCGATGATAATGTTAATATATAAGGACAAATGGTTTGTTTATGTTGGAGAAAATTTTGAGCTTGCTTCTTATAACTTACTGAATTAATCTTACAACACTGACTTTTCTGGGCATTGCCATGTCCAGTGTGTTCTTTTAGGTCTGATCTGATATAGTTTCTCCATCTTCTTATGTTCTATTATTCTCTGGAATGACATTGATGGGATGATTTTCCTGATGCAATGGAAATCATGATGCTAGGATTATTCCCGACCGTAATATTTAGCCCTTTAGTTGCAACCTTGTTCCCAATATTTAATGTTCTCTAGTTCCAGAATCCTATTCCTGTGTACGTCTTCCACAACAGTTTCTCTATTTGATGCAGATGTGTAATCACGGGCAATGGAGGGACTGGATACATGTATCTTGGACGGCCATGGGGACCTTTCGGAAGGGTTGTCTTTGTGTATACATATATGGATGCATGCATCAGACAACTTGGCTGGAACAACTGGGGCAAAGCTGAGAATGAAAGAAGTGCTTGCTTTTATGAGTACAGGTATGTCGTGTTTTCTGTGAATCCTTTGTCATGGATCAGTCAATTGAGTTTGGATTGTTCAATCGAAACTTCAGGTGTTTTGGACCGGGTAGCTGCCCAGCAAAGCGTGTGACATGGGCAAGAGAACTGATAGATGAAGAAGCAGACCAGTTTCTCACTCATAATTTTATTGACCCGGATCCTCAAAGACCTTGGCTTGCGCAGAGAATGGCTCTGAGGATACCGTATTCTGCTTGAACCTTATAATTCAACAAGACAATCATAAGATTACCAGCAGATAATCAGAAAAATTGAGCTCGTGCTACAATCTTAGGCGTGTAGTGAACCAATAATGGCGACGGGGATTTCAATTTTTTGATTGTCTGAAGAGTCATGAACGATGTTTTCAAGTGCTTGTTTATGCAGGAATTTCATGGGTGTAATCCATCAACCATGTTAATTTCTTTGTGCAACATTTTTTTTTTCTGGTTTCTGCTATGGAATTTTAATGGAGTTTAGTGTTCTGGTTTCTGGTTTCTGCAACATCTATTATACATCATTATGCGGTTTGTATGATTCAATTATTAATTTGAACTTGTTTGTCTGCTTGAATTCTCTTATTAATCTATTAGGCAGATGGAGAATTGATTGGAGCTATGTAATCAAACAAATGCTTGACGTATAGGAAAGGAAAATAGGTGTCATTGATTCTTTTTTTTCAAAATAAATAAATTTCAATAGTGGGCTAATATTTGTTCATGAAATAAAAAAATTATTCAATTTAAATTAATTTGGACTCTTTTGAATCTTAAGAAAATAAAATGAGGGATACTATTGCCACCTCTTTAAAATTTTTTTGTAAAATTTATTTTTTTTATTTATCCTATTTAAATTATAAAATTTTCTTATTATATCTTGTCAATTTCAAAAATAATATTGTTTTATTTTTTATAAATTGCATTGTTAGTTGAATTATTTTTTTTTTCTATCATCGTTTCCATTTTCTTATAATAATCAAATTTTTTGCTTCCTATTGTTCAAATTCATAATTAATACTTAAACTCGATAACAAAATAAATAATAAAAATATATTTTTTAATTAAAATACGTTTTTTTTAAAAATACATACTGTTCTTTACATTTTCTAAATGCTAATGAAATATATGACAGCTATTTAAGTTTTAAAACAAATCAAAACTAATTTTTTTCAAGATTAATTTCATTAATGCTTATTTTATCAATTTTTTTGAGATTAATTTTATGGGTACTTTTTCCATTAATTTAATATTTTCTTAAATTTGTTAAGACGAAGATATATGCTTATTTAATTTACCGTGCAAAAATACAAGTTTAGAATAATTAAAATTAAAAAAATAATGAATTATATATATATATATATATATATATATATATAAGTTTAATAAGATTATTTTTTATGCTTTAACAAATTGAGATTTAATAGAATTATTTCGTTGGAGAAAATAATTAAAAATGAAAATTACAAAACAAGGAAAACTGGTCGTCCATCTCTTCCACATTTTTCAGACAGAAGTGTGGGCCATCTCTTCCTGAGGCTCATGTTCTTCAGTGGAATCTCTGTACCAATACCACGTGTACAAAACAACAGTTAACCAACATGCACTTACCTATGTGGTGTACGATCAATGAGCTTATAAAATCAGAGGCACGAAATTTGCAATTATACCAACACATGCATGTCTAGTTTAGCTTGGTTTCGGTTCATTAAGCAAAGAGATAAACAGTGCTCATGCGACGCAGCCTTAACCGAATTTACCTGAACATCTTTGCATTTTGTTTTTCCTTTTTGACCGAGTTCTATATGTTAACCGAGTTCTAAACAGGAGATTACCCTAGGACCATACTAAGCTGGGGATTTTCTTTTCATTAGACCTGTCTAGTCCTTTTTTTCCCCAAAAAAAATGGAAGTCATGGTGCAGTCCCGATGATCATTGGTAAAATTCAACAAAATATGGAGATTCTTTTTGACCAATACATTTGTTTAGTATGCCACAAAAGATTCTTTGTCTCGCTGTAATATGTTTTGAATATATAATTCATGAAGGAAGAGCGGAGAGTTCAGATGTTGCCAATACAGTACTTTTCCCTGGCTGTCAGGCCTGTAGTAGACATGAGATTGAGATGCAAAACAGGAGGGAAAGACTACCCTCCAGAAGTTCCTCAAGATATCACAAAAATTCTTGAGCTTGACATTGTAAGTCATCAATGCAAAGGAATTGGACATTTGTTATTCTTAATTTTTTAGTCTTTCCCTCCTAATACATTGCAAATCTTTCTTTTACGGAAAAGATGGGAGCTCCGAGACCTTGATAATGTTATCGAGCCATCTAATTTTTTCCTTGGTGTAAAAGGACTTTTATACTCCGACAGACATGGCATGAGGAGTTGATTTAAAGATTGTTTAGAGATGAATATAAGCTTTGCTCTTCCTCCTGTGCTTGCTTTGATTCCTGAAGATGCTCGCGGAAATGTTGCAAAATCAGTCACACTTAAAAACCTTCTTGTCAGAATTTCCTACCTATAAGTTTTCTCTAAGTTCTAACCAAATCTCTCTTAAACAAATGTTTAGATGTTAAGGAGATTGGTCAAGGACATGAAACGTAAAGTTAACGGTAGCTTGCTACCAACTTTTTTCGCTTTCTGCGGTCTGATTTGATTTGAAAAGCAACAGAATGAATGCAATTACAGCAACCCCATGCCAAAACCAAATACTATTTGGGCAACTGAACAGAGAGTTGGAATAACAATGTAAACCTGAAAAAGAAGAAGCAAGAATTGCAGTACCATGCATCGGAGATCGAGAAAAGATCACAGCCGTTAATGGTAGATAATCAGCCGCAAAAGCAGAACCTGATTATTCCTCTTCAAGAACTTTTACTGAAATTTCTGTCTGAGTCTCCTGAATAGATCCTTTTGCTTAGAATCTCTGTTTTCTTTTGTGTTTGTGTTATTTATTCGATTGTTGTTGACTTATGCTTGGATTAATTGTGTTGTAGGCTTTATTTGATCAATATTTGGAGGACAAGTCCCGGGTTTTTGGAGCATTGTTTCCTGATGAGCAAAGAAGCAAGAGGCTTAATGAGGTTTTTATTTATTTATGGTTTTGGTGGTGGTTCTGTTGGTTGTGAACATTTTGATTAGAGATTCAGAGTAGTGTTCATTAATATGCGCTTAATGAGTTTTTCCAATATCATTGAAAGTCGACATATTGGAATTGTTGATAATTGATATCAATGGCTTACAATTTGGTTCTTGCAATGTTTTGGACTAAGAATTGGATGAAAGCGCGTTCTTGGGCTCAGTAATAGAACAAAAATTTGTGTTCATTCTAGTGAAGGTACAACATAAATCAAAAAATTTGTGTTCAGTCCAATGAAGGTACAACATGGAGTAGGCATCTCACACTCAGCATTATGAAAGATGGATCGTATGGATGGTCCTACAAAAGGGTAATTTGGTAATTTTAGTTCCACATTAGCATTGGGATAATACTCTATGTTCCGTCGAGATGCTTCCCTACTACCGTGAATTGATGTAATTTTCGGAACGACAACCGTCAAAAGCAAACCTACAAACTAACAACAGCAATGAAAAATGATGTGATTGCTGTTGTTAACCCAACACGCAATCCACCACAATCCATTTTCCTTAATTATCAATCCGGGCAACCGCTTAACTATGCGTTGAAAATCTTCAAAATGACGGTTCTCTCCTTGACTACACAAGAACGCTGGAATTGGATTTTGATAAAAAAAGTTCTTACCTTCAAGATCATTGGGTCACATGAGTACGGTTCGACACCAGTTCAAGATAAAATTTAAAATAAATCTGAATATTACAAATTGGAAATAAATTAATTCAATTTAATTTGCTTAAATATCACAAATTAATCTAATGTAAATTGTATAAAAATCAGTTTAAAATAAATTATATTATAAAATTATATAATTATTTTACCGGACAAGTTTTTAAAAGTTATATTTAGAAAAAGGGTAATTTTTTTAAATAATTTAACCTTTTAAAAAAATTTAAAAGCCCTAAGTTAAATACTTCAAAATTTGAATTTCTTTGAATAAAAGTCAAATAGTCTTTTTAATTTTTCAAGTGTTCTATGGTGATAGTTAAACAGCACAAAAAGTTTTGGAAGAATTTTCGCATTAATAAAACCCTTCTGATCAATTTAAAAGGTAAAACAAACGGCGCTTATGGTTGGTTTTGGAATAAAGGGGGTGGAGTTTAATGTTCAAATTTGACCAAGAGATCTTGTGTTCGAACCTCCCGTCTTTAATAGTGTGGCATATGTCGGACAGTGATGAGTAATGGGGGGATATGATTGTTATATTTTTTAGTATATATTATGATTGAAAAAAAGATTGACACTTAACGTTTTACCTACCAATAATGCAATGTCAGAGAAAATAACCTAATCTCAGTTTCTCGAGGGAACATAGCAGCAGGAAAATTCTTGTGTCGAAGAGATGTAAAGTCTCTGCTCAATGCTCAAAAAGAGCAAGTACTGGTTACCAGAGTGAAAGCATGGTACTTGTTCAAGCGATTGTGAAAATGCTTGCCTGGTGTATGATCTACGAACTTCCTAAATCAGAGGCAGGGTTCCTGTGATCATACCGAATTGTGTTGTTTGGTTTTAGAATCTTTAGGCACGTATCCTTAATAGAGTTTTATGGTACAGCCCAAAATGACCATTGAAAGAATTGGATATGGCAAATCCTTTTTATTTCCACCTGTCAAAAATTAATCCTCTCTCTCTCTCTCTCTCATAGGTTTGGGTACATAATTTATGCAGGAAGAGAGGAGAATTCACATTTTGCCAATACAGTCTCTCTCCCTGACTGTCACCCAACTAGTAGACATGAGGTCGAGATGCAAAACAGGAGGAAAAGACTACCCACCAGATGTTCCTCGAGATGTGGCAAAGGTTCTTGAGTTCAGTATGGTAAGTTATAGATACAAAAGACATGAATGAAAATTTTGTTCTATTTAGTTCTTCAAATCACACCATACACGTTATCCCTTTCATGAACAGACAAATGAGCTCTGAGGCCTCGAAGATATTCTCAAGGTGTCTAATACTTTCAAGCAGACTAATCTCTCTCTTCGTGTAAAAGGAGCGTTATATTCCGACAGACAGGGAGAAAGGAGCAAGCTGAATGGCCAATTAGAGATGAGTATAAGCTTTGTATTTCCTCTCTGGCTTTCTCTGAGTTCCAAGGATGTTCCCGTAGATGTTGCAGAGTCGGTTAGACCATGGAAAATCCCTTCTTGTCACAACTTTTCATCAAAATTTTGTTGAGAGTATGTTTACTCAAAGGTTTTCTGAAAATGAATGTTTATTGTCTGGGTGTCAAAAAGATTGGATAATGAAATGGAGCATAAACTTGGTGGTAGTTTGCTTGCAGATTACAATAAAATTCAAGGAGGAGAGAATTATACATGGTTGGATTTGGAGATTCTCTGAAACCGTTGGATAGGAAAAAACACGAAAGAAACAAAGGCCGACGGAGTTTGAAAATCATTCATAGGTTTTAAGAAAAAAACTACTGTTGGGTGGAACAAATTGGAAGGAGAGTCCCAATGCCCATTCTAGTTTTCACATTGTGGATGGTAGATTTGCAAGTTTACTCAATAAATGGAAGTGAATTTTGCACGTTCATGTTAATGGTCATGTTTGAGGATTACAACAAAAATAGAATGGAAAAATTTATGAACTGGAGATGCGGGGGATCGAACCCCGTGCCTCTCGCATGCAAAGCGAGCGCTCTACCATTTGAGCTACATCCCCATTGTATTATAGTGCCACATAACTATATTATAAATAAAATATGGTTAATGCCCTTTATTTTATTCTACAAAAATTGAGAATTTTAATCTCATTTGACTTTAACTGTACGATCACGCCCTTCTTGCGTTCTCTTCTCCTTTCTACCGTTTTAAGTTTGAACGTGAGGATTAAAGCTTTATTTTTGTATTAAGATACAAAAACACTCTTATGATAGTATTTGAAATATGAACCTACAATCCACCATAAAGTGATTTGAACATGATCGAACTCATTCCTCCATTTCTAGAAAACACGCTCTGGTCATGGACAAGACCAAATTAAACACCAAGTTCGTATCACATTTCCTCGTTTGAAATTCATAATGGACCATTCAAATTTACATTCATCTATCGGCTAAACAATAACCGAAACAATAATAATCACTATCTGGGCCAATTAAATGAGAGAAAACTTTAAACCCTAAACTCATGCATACCAAGATACCATCCCAAGAGCTTTTTCATTGAACCAGTTAAAGATTCATACACATAAAATACTTCTTTCCCAAGTTTATCCGTGTTATCATGATACCATCCCAAGAGCCTATTCATTGAACCAGTTAAGGTTCAGACACATAAAAATACTTCTTTTCCAAGTTTATCCATGTTTAGTAGTGGCTACTAAAGCATGCTCACAATTTAATACATATATAAATATAGAAAATTGAAACATAAAATAGAAATCTTCAAAATAAACACTCCTTGGAATAAAAAGAACCACAGAAGACTGGCTATATCTTCATAAGTTAGCTTTGGCAATCAATGGCAAACCCATAATAAAAAACCAGTAATCAAAATAAAATGGTGAAAAATAAAAAGAAAAAAGAATTCATCCTTTGGAGAAACACCCACAATCCACTAATTATGCTTCTTGGCAATTAAAAAAGTTTAAAGTACAAGACCAAGAGGATAACAATGACGAGGACGGTGATAGTGGCACCCACAATCCACTTGTTCCTGCTCATCCTCCTCGACATGGCAGCCAAAACTTTCTTACTCTTGCCAATGTTATCATCCACGCCATGAAGCTGCAGCAGAATAATATACAGGTGTAAATATATCAGCATGAATGACAAACCATTACACCTTGAATTGATAAACGAAAGCAGCATGAATGACAAACCATTACACCTCGAATTCGTAAACTAACAGGAAAAAGTTTTATGTATTAAGTTGATATTCAGATGAGAACAATACTAAGAAAAGTTAATAAATCCACAATGCGCGCTGGATGTAAACTAAACAAGGCAAGTAATCAGAAGTCGGGCTGCTTGCAAAAGACATTAAAGTGTAGAATAAAATAATGAAAGAAATATACCGCGTTATGTGTGTGTAAAAGAGACTGTCGCTGCGAACTCAAATCCTGAAGAATTGAAACACCAAGCTCTTCTGTTTCCAGCATGGTTCTTCTACTTTCCTTAATTCTATCACTGGACTGATTTAACCTCTCTGTTGACATCATTAGCCTTGATCTTTGATCAGCTGATGCCTATTACATGATGATCATTCCATGAATAAGCATCAGACCGAGGACTAGTAGTTAAATCCAAACCAATAAGATAGCAATCAGGTAGTATGAAGTTTTGACTAAACTACCATTGTGAGACTGAAAATATTGTGATTACCATTTAAAATAATCAGAAGCAAAAAACATGATATTTTCAACTATTTCATTGGTCATAAAAAAGGAAAAAGAAAAAACAAACTACATTTGCAACAAAGCACGAATCAAAATTAAACTTATTACATCCTTTCAGTATTTCCTTGGCATATACAATAAAATTAACAAGGAACACATATGGCTGCCTTTAAAATGCATTAAGGTGAACAATAATTCATGTTACAGAAACCAATTTAATAAGATGGTTCAATTATTGCTTCGTGTTTATAGTTTCCAAATAAAAAGATTCACAGTCCATATCATTACTCCCACCCTTTCAGATAAATCTCTTTATTTGAAAACTATAAACATAATTTCCAACTAACAACAATAAGTTAGAGTTCAGACAAACCGTCAAAGCGTCAGCCATTCCCGATTCCAACAGCTCATCTCGAGCAGCTACATGCAAATTTCCAGATACAAGTCTTTTAACTTCATTTTTCAGATTGTTTAAATCTGATTTATATTCTCTTAACTTAGCAAGGAGCACAGCTTTAACATTTGGCTGTAAACTTCTTGCTTCAAGGTCCATTTTCCGTATCTGCCAAAAATAAATAAATAATAAACATCATATTCAAAACCAATAACAACAACAATAGGACTCAAATTACAAAACAATTGTGGTTTGAAATCCAAAATGTTGCTAAACCACCGAAAAAACATTTCATAGTAAATTATACAACTGTTTTTGTACTCCACGAGCTATGAGAAAACATGTATTACATTCAAAACTGGAAAAGATTCATAATATCAGAAAAAACAAAATGTGTTTTTCCATTTTCATTATCCAAAAACGCCTTTCCTCTCAAAAGCTCTGTGAAAAACTCATTTAGTAATAACAATTCCAAAACCCTAATTATTCCTTTTTGCCAGTCTTAATACAATTTTATTAAAACATCAAAATATGACTTTTCTCCACTTTCAAATTTTGGAGATCGCTAGCAGAAATTCATGCATAAAAGCAATAAATAGATCGAATCATAATCGCAAACAAAACACTGCTTCCATCCACAAGTATACCAGAGATTCAGCTTCATCCAGTCCATTTTTTATTTCAGAAAGTTTTTGCTTCTTCCTCTCTGCAATTATTGCACAACACATATCACAAAATCAAAATTTATTTGCTCCACAACTAAAAAAATTGCGTAAACCAATTTAATTATTTAATTAATTAAAAAAATTTCAGCAATTCTGAATACCTCCATCAAGTGCAGCGGCTGCCGTACTTTTCTTCGAAAGATTCGCCGAAATCTCACAGTATTGTCTCTCGTATCCTTCAAATACTTCACTCATTGTCCCTTAATCTGTTCAATTACCAAAATAATTAAATCAAATTAGACTTTTAATTACGATACAACACTGATAAGAAAAAAAAACTTTCATTATCCCCAACAAGTTACCGTATCTGAACGAATCCGGGAAACCGGAATTTGAGAAGATCGTCGGAGAATAGAATTGAATCCAGTTGCGATCGGCAAAGCTTCTGGAAAAAGGTAGTTAACGTTTTTCTCGTGCGTTCTTTATGAAAGTAATCGCAACGACAGCGACCGCATGCGTGGGGAAGAATCGAAGAAGTTAGACGACAAGGCGAGGGGTGAATGATAAAGCTACGTGCTGGGAGTATAATTGAATACACGTGTAATGATCTTAGTGGGTTTGCTTGGTTTTCATTGGGTGATGCTGAAGATGTTAGATTTGCTCTGTTCTGTAGGGGCGGGGAATATACGGTAATTCCATTTTGACTTGTAAATTGAAGTTTATTTACGCATTCTGATTTCTGAAGGAAAGTTATTTATCCATTTAAAATAGAGATTTAAGAAAAAAAAT
This sequence comes from Trichilia hirta, assembly GCA_035221805.1. Classification (NCBI taxonomy): domain Eukaryota; kingdom Viridiplantae; phylum Streptophyta; class Magnoliopsida; order Sapindales; family Meliaceae; genus Trichilia; species Trichilia hirta. The sequence continues at coordinate 1,552,951 of JAWDEX010000022.1, forward strand.
AAATTAAGATATAATATATTAGAAAATTTTTCATATTTAATAGAAAAATCTTTTTTTCATATAAACAATATAAACAAAAATTATTTTACATTTACGAAATTGAATACAATATTATTAAATTCTACATTCTAGGCCTAATTTTTACATAAAATATTTATGTAACGAGAACAAAGAATGCATTTTATATCAATGTATAAACAATAGAAAATAAATTCTTAAAATAAACAATAGAAAATAAATTCTTAAACTTTTGAATAATAAAAATCATTACTATAATAAAACCATCCATTTACCTTAACGAATTATAATACTAGTTCTAACAATAATCACTTTGCCTAATGACATTTCTCTCTATAAAATGAACTAAGGCTCTGTATTAACACCATTTATACAAAGTAATGGTGCAATTTTCATGAGGTCTCGGTGCAAAGATTAATGATAAGTACAAAATCTATGAAGGGATCAAATTATATCCCTTGTAAACAAACGAGTACTACACAAGAACTCTTTATGAAAAATGCTACAGCACCAATCTCCTGAAAAAAATATGAGATGCTCAAACTATCAAACTTGCTTCTGGTGTTTGGTTTTCTTCCTACTCACGGCTCCAATCTTTTCAACAAATCTCTAATCGGCAGCCTGAAGATTTTCAGATGTAAACATCAACAGTCAGTAGAAATCGGGTTTGGTAAACAGCCATGCAGCAAAATTAACTAATTGATGAGATGAATTGTCTATAATTCTCCAACACAAACACAAGTTTATCTACTGGTCACGTTCTCAGCTGGGGTAACAACTAGAGATTCATCAGGTGCCAGAGTTCCTGCACATTTTACGAGCTTTGCTTTCATTTGTTCCAATTCATAATCTGGGTAAATTTCAGATTGCAAAGATGGGGATATTTTGTTCACATGCAACCATGTCAGCTGCCAAAAGCTATTGCCACCAATGTCATCAGTTGGCAGGAGAATGCCAGTCGTCTTCATCACCAGCAGATTATTCTTCAGAAGCTCAGGAACCAATTTGTGGACCTTCTCAGAACGTCTTCCTTGGAGTTTTAGTTTCATATATCTCTCCATATGGTTAAGAACCCCAAGCCAAAGTTTACAGAAGGAGGGTTGCAGTGAGAGATCCTGCAGTAACTGTAAGAACGTTTTTGACATTAATTTTATGGCTAGAACAAGTGTTCCGTCTATGATCCGGTAATCCTTTGGAGAGTCACCTTGTGCAATTTCTAACAAATCATCGAGCAAACTGAATATTGCCGTATCAAAACACTGGAACCACAAGGCATTTGGAAGGTGAATCCCATCTGCCACTGACAAAGATCTCTGTAACACCAAGATAGCATGGTTTCTCACCTCTTCTCTCTGGTCCAAACAAACTTTCTTCAGTCCCTGTACCAGTCTCAGCCACATTTTGCCAATATCTTGGCTCAATCTCATAGCAGCCTCCTCTTCCAATGCAATCTTTGCCTCAGAAGACCATCTTCCTAGACAAACAACAGAACCTGCCATCAATTCTAGGGCAGAAATAGATCTATCAACCTCACCCACTCGGGACTCGGCAAACTGCCTTGCAGCGTCAGCGCAAAGAACAAAATTTGATGGTAACAGGTGGGCACCCTCAGACATAATAAAAGCTAATGCCTTAAAACCTGTTTCTGATGCTTCTGGATGTCGAGCTGTGGTTGATAACAGGGAAATGATTGTGCGCCATCCCATATGGGATCTGATATGTGTTCCATTAGCTCTCACAAGGCGCATTACTTCCTGTGTTATGCGTTCACAATATGCATCAGCCACCCTGGCATCAAGTTTCAGTATTAGTTGTAGAGACTTGAGAAGCTCGTCAGTAAGGTTCTCCTTATAAGGAAGCAGTCGCTGACATATC
>JAWDEX010000022.1:1558308-1577343 GCA_035221805.1 Trichilia hirta
ACATCTCAGTCATGAAAGACTGCTGCCGACAAAGATCAACCAAAGCCTCCATAGCAACTTCCTGCTGTTGGTATGAAGACCCATGCTTGTTCTGTGCAAGCCTCAAAAGCACACATGAAACAAAAGCTTCAAGCTGTACCTTGAGCACCGTTCGCAAATGATGATAAAGGTTGAGAACAATGCTACATACCGTTGAAAGAATTATTGGGCTCATTGACAAACCGAACTGCATCAGATAATGAAACAATTCATCCTGGATTAAAGATAATAACCTAGGGTATTTACTGATTGATGACCCACCCAATTCTATAGCTGAATTAATTAAACTCAATGCAAATAGTGGAACATCTTCATCATCTGCTATGGGATTGGATCTAGGACTAATTCCCATGTGCTCAATGGCATTCAACAGAGAACATAGGAAGTGAAATATCTCTACCATGCATGGAACACCAAAAGGCTCCATCATTATCTGTTCAACATTTTCGGCAGCTTCCATCCCACTACTAATCTCAGTCTTATTTGCATTCATTTCTGTAACTACCTTGCCGGTGGGAGCACCTGGCACATTTTCAGTTGACAATTGACCATCCCATTCAACACTCATATTACCATTCTCTAGCAGTTTACTTCCAGAGGTGCATTCCTTGTCCATTAACCCCACCTGCAAAAAAGGATAACTTCAAAAATTGACACAGAAGAGATAACTAGACTAGTCTAAGAATATAACCGGTGAGAGGCTGATCAAGCACCAGTCTGTGCTCTGTCACTCAGCTATAATCTTTGATGCCCATCAGAGGCTTCACCCAAAACCTTTTGTAACTTATTATGCCTAAACATTGATAAACATCCAATGTATGAATATTATCACTAGACCAACACACATTTTTGGCTACTTCATTGGCTGACACAGGTGGTAATTTTACAACTATGAAACATAAGCACACCTAATTTACCTTAGCTGGCTTAAACACCTGATGTCTATGCCTGAGTTCACTAGGGAACCCTGTGACATATTATACTGACTATGTAATGTACTAAGTTTTACTACCTCAATTACAATAGCAAGGAAAATATCAATGCAAGCTGACAAACTATCTGAGATGGACTGCTCATTCAACATTGAAGATTGACAAAATCAAAATGCCAATATACAACCTATGTAACTTGTGGTCGCCATCATTTAGCCTTTTGCATGCTGAGTGTGTGTCTGTTGGGTGGAGGAAGATTTTAGTTGTATCACGGAACCCATCATCATGATATCATGATGCAGGGAATCTTCATATAATTAAAACTTGATAAAACATTCTATCAAATAAGAAAACTCAAGACCGGAGAAATTACCTTTTCACCAATTTCTGATCTGCTTCCATTAAAAAATAATTGTTCTGGGCAGTCAATATCAGGAAGGTGAGAGAAAATACACCTAACTAGCTCATGCATTGTTTGTCGTGCTATTCGCTGTAATAATTCACCTTTGGAGCTTGATTGATGAACTACACGGAAGCAAGTATTTACCATTTTGCAAACATGTTGATTGCTCAACTTAACTGCTGCCTTGCTTTTCATGGAAGCTAGAAGAACCTGAAGTATCTTCATCAGCACTACTTCTTCAGATGCTGGATCAGTTACTTCAAACCGACAGCTTGTTACCGCATCAAGTATCAGATGCATAGCTTCTCCCACATTCATGGTATCAAGATCAAGTACATCAAGGGCCAAGATTTTGTAAACAGATGACAAAGCAACTCCCGTAATTGGTGCACCAGTCTCGTCAGATTGAATTACATCCAAAAATGGTTGTAAATACACAGATGGGTCGACATTATGCCACTGATGTTGCCATAAAAATATTTGTTTCCGCAATTCTTTTAATGAATGAATAAGTGAATGCTCTAGCTGATCATCATCAGCCATACAACGAACTCCCCACCGTACATTTCTCCTCATCACAGCCAAAACTGCACCTATTTCAGAATTTATCATACAAGTAAAAGCAGCCCTCGAAGGCTTAATAGGGCAATCCTTAACTCCTCCACAAAACTCATTGCTTCCAGACTGCAAATTTAAATGACCCATTCCCAGTTTTCTCTGATAATTCAACTTACTCTTGAACCATGCCACCAGCAAACAAAGGGTGGAAACCTAACCAAATCATACCAGCTAGTCTAATTAATATAATCAGACAACGGAAACAATTTAAAAATCAAAATGCAGAACAAAATAAAACCTTGGGAATCATTAGAACAATTTTTATCCCCTAACTCTAAGCCAAATGTACCAAGGGAACAAATCCCACAAGAAGAACAATAACAAACAAATACAAATCATAGCAGTCTAACCCAATTAGAACAAAGAACAAAAGACTCAAAATTGGGACTAACATGAAAAAAAATTCTAACATCATTTAAAAATCCCATAACATGAACGAACCAAATCCATCCGGGTCAATTTCAAATGATACAAAAACCATTAAATTGAGTGTTAAAAACAACACCTTTTATTAATCTTCGAGGAAACCCCACGTGGGAAGGGAACTGACGAGAATTTCGAAAGATCACGTGAGAGAGGAGTGAGTGAAATCCGAGGTCTTCATTTACATTTGAGTAGGGAATAGATTGAAATGGGTCCATGAAATGAAGTAATTTGTTTGAGATTCGGTAGGACACCGGATCTTTCGAGTTTTGGACTGCGCGTTTTCGCTGTTCTCGAAAACGTTTCTTCTTCCTGGGATAAAATTACGTTTCGAAGTTTTTCCTTCAAGAATAAAATGCTCCGTATTTGGGTCCATTTATTCTCGTACTTTTTAATGTCAAAATAAACATTAAAAAAAATTATTATAGTTACTATCAATTCAACGAGGTAATTTGATTTTAAAAAATATTAATAATTGAATTGATTTCATTTAAATAAAATTAATTATAAATAACTTAAAAAATTTATTCGATAAAAGTAAATGAGCGAATCAATCCCAAACTCTCGTTTTTATGACAAACAATTAAATTATAAACCAACTTAACATATAACATGTAATACAGCATTGACACATATTCTTGATTTTAGGAAATTAAAATTATTTTAACAATAATAAAAAATAAATTATATGAGACATATAATAATATATAATATTATCATATTAGATTGTATGAATTAAAGTTTGAAATATAATATTATCATATTAATTAATTAATTAATTTGTATGAATATAATTTATATTTTTAATATATTGTTATTTATTTTTAACTCTTTCATCAACTTTCACTCTCTCTCTCTCTCTATCTATCTATCTCTCTCTCTCTCTCTATATATATATATATTACGCACCCAAATTTTCATTTAATACCAATTTATATTTTTTAGATTCAATTATAAATAAATATTAAAAAAATAATTTATTTATACTAATACAAATCACTCAACGGAAACTCTGATAAGTGGCAACAATTATAACATAAATTTTATTCTATTAATTAAAATAATAATAATATTCTTTATCTTTTTTAAAAAAATAAAATTACTCATTTATGGTCTATGATTATGAATCAACAACAGATTATAAATTCTTAATCAAATCAAGATTTGTTTTTAATTTACAGCCTTAATTTCCTGAAAAAAAGAAAAAAGAAAAAACATTTGGAAATGACGTGGGCCTAACTCTTCATTAATTACACTTGTTTTTTCCTCATTAATCATTTATCCCATCCAAATCCAATCAAAACCTTACACCAGCAAACCCAGAAGGGTAAAACCGTCAATTCAACTTTGATAGTCGGTTTCGCACTTGCATCGAGTGAAGAATAAGTCGACGTACAAAGCTTGGAACAACTTGAGGTCACTGGATGATTGATCCTTTTTCTGGTTAGATCTCTAACTTCTTCCTCACTGTTTTGCTAATCATTCAATCTTCCATTCTGTTCTGGAAGTTGGTCTTCTGTAAATTTTCGTTGCTTAGCACTTACAAAAAATTCAACAATGGCTGCTCTCAATCCCGGTGAATTGTTTTTTTCTGATTATAGAGGGTATTAAGGTTGCTGTGAGGACGAATTTATATCACTTGTTCAAAACTTGAAGTGGGTTTAATCCTTCTTGAGCTGTCTGAAATTTCTTGAGGTCGGGTTTTGTTTTTATGTAGAAACTTGGAAGCAGTTTCATTTTTCAGTGTCTAATGCTATTTCCAGTGTTTTGTGCAGTTGCTGAATTGAAAGTTTTGAATCTGGTTGATGTTTTGGATGTTATTTGGAAGAAATGATACTTTCTGCTCTCTTAACTTCTGTGGGGATCAATCTTGGCCTGTGTTTCATGTTCTTCACTCTGTATTCTATATTGAGGAACCAACCGGGTAATCGGGTTGTCTATGCTCCACGCGTGATTGATAAAGAAAAGAAATCTCAGCAACGAGGTGATTTCAACTTGGAAAGGTTACTTCCATCTCCTGGTTGGGTTAGACAGGCGTGGGCGCCATCTGAAGAAGAATTTTTGTCGACATTAGGCTTGGATGCTGTGGTATTTATGCGCATTTTTATCTTCAGGTAATTAGGTTCTTGCAATCAAACTATTCGGACACCAATTTAATTGGATTTTGGATTAAAATTTATAATTGGTTTAGATAGTAGAATTCATCCTCTAACGAGGGATGGATATACCTTTTGACTTTTTTCATATTTTTGCTTCTCTTCCCCCTTATTATCACAGATTATGTTCAAGTGATCTGATTTTTATTTCCTAAAAAAATACAGTTTGAAGGTGTTTGTTGTTGGTGCCATTATCGGTATCTTCATTCTCCTCCCCATTAATTTTTTGGGGGACCAGCTGAGTTATGATTTTTCTGATTTGGCAAACAAATCTTTGGATTCGTTCAGTATTTCAAATGTCAATGATGGTTCAAACAGGTAAATAGAATTTCATTTTTATCTGTGCCTATCGATGCTAGAGATAAAATTATCAATTAATTTGACATAAGATTTGACAAAAACTTGCAATTGAATACTCCGATTGTTAAGATATTCATACATAGTTGAATATCATAGATACTTGATGCTTCTTGCTTCCAGACTTTTTCGCCAAAGTGGTAATTTCCTCCGCTAAATGTTTCAAATTCGCTTGCTTTTCAAAATTGCCAGTGCTCTCTACGTCCTTGGTTGCTCTTGTATCATGTTTTTTCCTTCTTGCTAGAATGCATTTATGAAGTTATATGTAAGTTCATCTTTATCATAGTTAATTCCGGTGCCTTGATATCATTATAATGTGCTAGATAGATAATGCAATATCTTGTTTGGTGTGAAAGTCTATAGCATATGCCTAGCCGGAAGGTATCACACAGATTTTTTTAATTTAATTGACATTTTACTTCTGTTGCTTGTGGTTATGTTTGTGTACAGCATTCTTCTAACTTAGAATATTGTTTTTGTCGATTTCAGTTTGTTTTCCACGAATTGGTTTGCAAAAGTGTATATATAATTTTTCAAAATTATGCTAGTATTTGTCCTGTCCTTTTTGATTATTATAACCTCACATTGGGATACGAGTTATGAGAAAATTCTCCAAGCATCTATTATTTCTATCTTATACGAATTAACATTTGGCTAGTTTTGATGAAAATCTCTGATTTTAGTTTTGGCCTTTGTCAAGGTTATGGATTCACTTCTGTGCTGCATATGTTTTCACTGCAGTTGTTTGCTATCTTCTTTATTGTGTAAGTATAACTACTCTGTCAATGCAGTCACACCTTGCTCATTCATGAAAACAAATGTGTCCTTATAAATTTTAACATAATGATTCTATAATTTGTAGGAATATGTATATATTTCATCAAAAAGGGTTTCTCAGTTCTATTCATCCAAGCCTCAGCCTCATCAATATACAATATTAGTCTGTAGCATCCCTTCATCTCGGAGTAGCTTCAGTGAAGTTGTTGAAAGCTTCTTCCAAGAGCACCATCCTTCTACTTATCTTTCACATACAGTGGTTCGTCGAACAAACAAAATTAAAAAACTTATTGTAAGTGTCTTCTGAACCCCACACTTATTGATGAAATTTGTTTAGAAGCTTGGTTTTTCATTGCAGAATGTCATCATACCTTACATGGTGTCTTTATACTAACACACAATTAACATGTCCTGTAGGAAGGTTTAGGGATAATGATGCAAATAGTTTACCAGAGAATAGGAAAAGAAAAGGAAATCTGTACAAAAAAAGAACTCGCATTTCCATTATTGCATCCAGTTAACACTTTCTAGAAACTAAATTCAAACTTACCAAATTGTAAGATGACTTATAATGTTCACATCTGTAAAATGTGTACACTTTTATCAAAATTCTGAAATGCAATTTCTTTGATAATTATGATGCAGCTTTTGAAATTGCCTCTTCCGAACTATATATTCATTAGTCACTGCAATTTTGCAAGTTTCCATACACATTAGTTCTCTAAGATTTAAAATTGTGCCAGATATATCACTGCAACTATGATTGTTATTTTGATGAACTTGTACTTCTTTCTATTGCTTTATCATATTAGATTTTTTATGATTATGGGTTATCCTCTGCAGAGTGATGCAGATAAACTGTATGGAAGACTTTCCCACTTAAATTCGAAGAAGTATTCTCATGAAAGGTACAAGCGAGATGGCTTTTTGGGACTTTTTGGACAGAAAGTTGATCTTTTGGACCAGTATGAAAGGAAGTTGGAAGACTTACAGGATAATGTGAGAATGGAGCAATCGTCATTGGCAGTACAGGTGTGTCCTTTTGTGTGTGTCCATATATTTACTTCTAAAACTAGGTGACATTTTTGGCTTATGGGGAAACTTCATATTTTATGGAGGGTGATTTGCCCAGCTAATCCAGTTGAAATTCTGTTATTGATGTATAATTGTCTGATTTATGATTTCAGCCTTGGTGCATAGGGTTTGATTGTTAGAGAAGCGGACGAATTAGAAGAAATTGCGGTTAAATTTTACACTGCTAGCTCTAGGAAAGAGTCCATGCACATGTATCCATTGCATACCCTGTTGATAATTTCAGTAAGATTTTTTTTCCTATGTGAAGATATTCTGATTCAATTGCTTCTTACAAACATTTAGGAAGTTCCGGCTGCTTTCGTGTCTTTTAAGTCACGGTTTGGTGCAGCAATAGCTCTAAACATCCAACAGGGGGTCAATCCCACAGAGTGGGTTACTGAGCAAGCTCCTGAGCCTCAAGATGTTTACTGGCCTTTCTTTTCTGCATCATTCATGAAAAGATGGATTTGCAAGTTGGTGGTGGTAGTTGCATCTATTGGTCTCACAATCTTATTCCTTCTTCCAGTTGTATTAGTGCAAGGTCTTACTCATTTGGAGCAGTTGGAAACATGGTTCCCTTTCCTAAAAGGCATATTGCGCCTGTAAGTGGAAATTTTCCCAAGTCAAAGCATGTTTCAACTCATTGAAAAGTTCTTTGGCATTTGCATTAGCTCCTGTGGAACCAATACTTCTCCATGAATTTATTATATAGGGACTATATATCATGTAGGACTTAAGAATCTACAATCTTTTGAGTTGCAGGACATTTGTAAGTCAAGTAATTACAGGATATCTTCCCAGTCTTATTCTTCATTTGTTCCTATCTTTTGTGCCACCCGTCATGATATTCCTTTCCTCTATTCAAGGCTACATATCTCTCAGCCGGATAGAGAAAAGTGCTTGTTTCAAGGTCTGGTGGTTTACTGTATGGAACATTTTCTTTGCGAATGTACTATCAGGAACAGCTCTATATCATGTTCAATTCATTCTTGAACCCAAGAAAATTCCACAAGTGCTTGCTGAAGGTGTTCCAGCTCAGGTTGAAATATGTACATGCTATTAATTTTGACTTAGCGTAAAATAACTGTATGGGAGTTTTCTCTTTAGTGAGTTTTCTCAATCATTGATGGAGTGCTTTGTTTCATTATTTTGTGTAGGCATCATTCTTCATTGCATATGTTGTGACGTCTGGATGGACCAGTATATCGTCAGAACTATTTCGACTATTTCCGCTCATTTGTAGTTTCATGAGTAGACTATTTTCTCAAAATGCTAGTGATGAACTTGAGGTTCCATCAATTCCTTATCACAGTGAGATTCCAAGGATTATCTTCTTTGGCCTTCTTGGAATCACGTATTTCTTCCTTGCTCCCCTAATTCTTCCATTTCTCTTAGTTTACTATTGCCTCGGGTACATCATCTATCGCAACCAGGTGAGTGCAAGTTATAACTTTCCTTCAAGCCTTTATTGTTGATATATATACATATGCGATTTTTTAAACACGTTTATTTTCTTAATTTCTTCCAATCAAAAAAATGGACGATTGGAAGACAAAGATTTATGAACTTTGGGTATTGCGAAATATGTTGATTTACATAACGTCTACCATTCCAATGCAAATTAAAAACGGTGATTAAAAAACAGTTAGATTGTATTACTACTTTCATTCAGATTTAACTATTATTTTGTTGTTCATCTTTTTTCATTTTGCAGCTAATGAATGTATATGCACCAAAGTTTGAAACTGGGGGAAAGTTTTGGCCTATCGTGCACAGCTCAATAATTTTTTCCTTGATATTGATGCACATTATTGCAATTGGGATATTTGGGCTTAAGAAGCTTCCTCTGGCATCCAGTTTAACTATTCCTCTTCCAATTCTCACACTTCTTTTTAATGAGTATTGCCGGAAAAGGTTTCTACCAATATTTGAAGCTTATCCAACTGAGGTACATTGACATATCAACAATCCATATTGTATTGCATTTCCTTACCAACCGCATTTATGCCAAACATCAAGCACCTATACATTATTGTGTATAATTTTTTCCTTGTTTGCTCTATACAATGTGTTGAATTCTTCATACATCCGTCTAGGAAAAGGACTAAATATAGTATATTGTGCAGTGTTTAGTGAAGAAAGATAGAGCAGACCAAAACGATCCTTCTATGACAGAATTCTACAAAAAATTGGTAACTGCATACCAGGATCCATCCTTAATGCCAATCCACCAATACTCAAGGAGCGGTAACGAACGAAATTCTCCCCTTCTTCATGGTGTCGAAGTTTGAAGCTAGTTGATCGTTTGTCTTCTTGTATCACATGCACCTTATTCAGTTATAAATGGTTTGCCACTCTAATAAAATGGAAAACTCCCATTGTGTGTAAACTGAGATGAAATTGCAAGCTAAAGGATTTTCATCTGTATTTTATGTTTGTAATATTGATTGTGTTGTTTCATGTCCTATTTGAGCGTCAGAAATTCGTTTTCTGATTGCTGTTACTTGATCACGGGATGTCAGTTTCATTTAGTTAATGAAACCTCATACCTAATTTTTCCATAATGTTAGTGGATTAGCTTAATATGCAAATTTATGTTGTCCTGAAATAGCTGAAACTTTTGGTGGGAACTTTCTTGCTTTAAAGCTGTTGTCTTCCAAGAAAGGGAGCACACTTTAAAATGATCAAATGAAAGTCAAGTTTATTCCATATGCTTTCTTTCTTCCATTTATCTGTGTTTTCGAAGAGCATTTTTGTGTCGAATTTTGAAACTTAAAATTTAAAAATATTTTGTAAGTTGTTGAAATGTGTATTGATACCCTTCTTTGAAATGGTCCTATCCTCCAATCTTTGTTGTCTTATGTTCCTTAAGATACAGTATCATTTTTGAGCCAGTTGAGCATGGCGGTTCCATTTTTCTGCATGACAATGATTGCATTGCTTTCAAACTCATGCTCGTTTTCCATATCACACTTCTGCTAACATTGTTAATTCAAGAGTTTGAGTTTTCAAGCTGCATATATTTTAATGGCATATACTCATTCTTTGTCTAAGAATTTGAAAAAAAAAAAAAATTGATTGTCAATATTAATACAAATTTCTTGAATTTTTATCAGTTCAGAGAAGAAGAAATTGACTGTGTCATCAAACTGCCACGTGGAGGAACAACGATGGCAGTTGACGTGTGCTATTCTATTTCAGCATGGTATTTCAGTTAGCTTAATCAACATAGTTTAATGACTAATTACACAATATAATTATCTTTTAAAATAATGATGGATAATATCACCATACCAAATGACACCAAAAGTTAGAATTTGTCCTATTTAGACTGTCAAAGACTATATTATTTTGGGAGAAAAAAACATTCTTGCCCCCTGAGTTTGGAGAAATTGAAAATTTTGCTTTAGTGTTTCAGAAATCTCCAGCTAAACCGCATCAAATTTCAAATTTTTGGAAATGTGGCAACCCAATGTGGTAAATATCCTCTCCAACATAAAATGTGAATCACCTTTATTTGAATCAAATGGATTAAAATCTGAAAGAGGCTGGCGATATATAATAATTTACATACTAACAGGTTAGATTGATAGAGAACTTACTAAATAAAGGACTTGAACTTATAAAATATTGGTGTAAAATCATCAACTCTTTCATATTTAAAAATGAATGACTTTGCACGATCTTGATCTTGGCCTCTTTTGTAAAAATAATTTAATCTTTTTTATTTACTAATAAATTAATTATTTGTTTTCTTTCTTCTCTTTAATGAGATGGATATATTCTTTATTTGTTGACTACTTATGGGTTTTTTAAATATTAAAAAAAAAAATGAAAAATCTTTAGTGGTAGTTAACTTCAAGGAAATAAATAAATATTTAAATAATTAATTAAAACCAACATAACAAACATACAAAAGGCTAAGATTTGATTGTACATGGAAATAATTTTCTTTTGTTTTTTTCTACTGTTATGACTTTACAGTCCTCACACAGATCTCTCTTCTTTGGTTTCATCATTCTTCTCATGTTTTTTTTATTTAAAAATAATTTTATTATTATTTTTTTAAAATTCCAAAATGGGAGCTTTCTTTGCAATCTCTTTGGCTCACTTGGTTCTGAAATCAAGTGTAAATTCATTCTCAATTTGTCTTATCATCATGATGATGGGATGAGACCTCAATTTTCTTAAGAAAACATCATATTATTTATTGTTAATAATTAATAAAAAATAAAATAAAATGGTAAATTTATGTAAATATTTAAAAAAATATTGTGTTTAATTTTTTTACCAGAAGAGAAAATAGATTTTACAAGACAAAATGGATCCACAATTTATTTATATTTCTCCATTATGTTAAGAAATATAATAATCTCCTTTCTGATTTTGAGAATAATAAATATTTTATCAGTGTAATAATTAATCATTTTTGTGGTTTTAGGTTAGTAAAGTTTAAATTATGAAACAAGTTTTTATATTTTAATGATGTATTTATATTGTTTAAAAAAGATTAAAATATTTTATTTATTATAAATATAAAAAAAGTATTTAAAAAATGAAAGGAAGGGAATTTAAACACCTTTCTAATCTTGGCTTATAATATTAGCATGCAATCATTGACAATATAATACATATAGAAGGGGATGGTGAATTGTAATGAGGACAAAAATGTCATTTTCTCAGTATGATTAGTGACAGAAAGCCAATTAAAACTGGAAAGAAAGGTAAAAATGAAGATTACAGAATATTCAAAAATAATATTTTTAAAATTAATAATATATTCGAGCCTTGGAAAAAGCAATATTGGTGGACTTTATAAGGCATGACAAAAGGCAAGGCAAGGCAAGCCTAATTACCCAAAGTAATATTTTTGTTGTTATTATTTGGTTTTGACAATGACTTCAAAAAAAAAAAAAAAATGTAGATTTTACTCCTTACAGGTTTTTAGTTACCACATCAAATCATAATCGTGTTTGGGAGTGGAAAGCACTCCAAGAGTGCTTTTGTCTATTTTAACCAAACATTACATAATAGATAGACAAATGCTTTTAACTATTTAAAAGCACTTTCAACATTGTTTAAATCACTCCAAGACACAATGTTTGAGGTAAAAGTGATTTTAATTACTCAAAATCACTCTTAACAGGTTTTCTTATAGTCAATTTGGGATTATTGTAGCTTCTAAAAAATTTTACTTTTAATATGCTGTTAAAAAAATCAGTTATGTAAAGAATGAGTTAAATATTTGGTAAGTTTTATTTTTAAAAGTACTTTAAATTTTAAAAGCAGTTCATATATATTTGATAAATTAAGCTGTTAAACTATTGCAATAAGATAAATGATTAAAATAGATATAATATATATAACAATTGTTTTTTTAATTATTATTGAATAAAATTATAATTAAAAAATATTTATATATGATAGTTAAATTTAAATTAATTTAATTAAATGACAATTAATATATTTAAGTTTAAAAATAAAATTTTATATGTAATTCATTCTAATCGTGTTTCACATCAAACACAAAAATATAATAATATACGTGATTCAATTTTATTAGATCATATTTTATTTTTTTATTTAAATTTTAATAATATTGTTTTTTAATTAAAGTGAAAATTATTAATTTGTTTAAAGTTGATTTAAAATTTTTATTATTTATATGAGAACATATTTTGAAATATATTTATAATAAACTGCTTCTCAACATCAGATTTTCAAAAATGTATCTATCCTTCCTTCCTTCTCAAAATCCACTGTAGAATGAATAATTTTGTTAAAAATAATTTTAAACAAAATTTTACTTGACCTCTGAATAATCAAAATCACTTTTAATTATTTCAACAATAATCTCAAACGCAGCCTTAATTATCCTATTAGATCAGAATCGTGTGTTGGAAGTCCCTAGTACTCCGAGAAGTCCTTTTTGATCAAAAAATTGCTTCTGCCTATTTTAACCAAACATTACGCTAAGATCAAAAAAGAAGGCTTCTTGATAGAATGCAAATCACTCCCAGACACACTGTTAACTGGGAGAAAACACTCGTTAGTTCACACCATTTACTGAAAAATAAACTACACTGCACCGTTAAGAATTTGGCAATAACAGCTTCCTTTTGGAATCACTTTTAGCATGGAAAATAATGCATTTATGCTTCAATGCGTGCAATAGAAAAACTCCAAATTGGTCTTTTTCAAGATAGCGATGGCTTCAAAGCTTGTCTGCTGATGCTTATTGACAAATCACCTGTCCAAGACTAAAATAATTTCCCCATTATCAGGCATATTAAAAAGAAATGCTTTTAAAATAGCTGTTGATCAGGGGTCGAGAAGTAAAAGCTAGATACCCTTTGGCTTTGTCAAATGAAACTTTTTTGTGCATAACATCTATAAACTTCCATATATTTCGATTTTGAGCCGAAATTAAGAAAATATAAAATGGCGTAAACAAGCAGTTAGAAGACTTGTTCAAAAATCACTTTCCTTTAACAGGATCATATACAAAAAACAGAAGTGGAAAGCAGAAAACAGAAAGCAAAAAGCATCAAAATCCAAAATCTGTTCTCTCAAAATCATTGAATTCCCCAGTTACTTGACTCAGAAGTTATTTGACAAAAACTATGGCCAGGAAGAGGAAAGCTGGCAAGGATTGGAAGAGAAAAATGATAGCGAAGGAAATATGAGTTGGGATGAAATGGTGAAAGAAGCTGCTGCCGCTGCTGCACTAGGAGGAGCAAGAAGAGCTAGAAAGCGCTTTGTTAGAGTACGGAAAAGGCCTTCAGGCAGATGGTTTGTGGAGATTAAGGATACCATACAAAAGATAAGGGTCTAGTCAGGAACATTCGATACTGCTGAAGAAGCTGCCAGAGCTTATGATGAAGCTGCTTCCTTCCTTCGCGGAGCCAATACAAGGACCAATTTCTCGCCTTGTTCACCTTCTTTCTTTTCGACTCTAGCTCTTTATTCAAACATTACTAATCTCCTTCTTCAAAGACACAAAGCAATAATCAATTCTAATTCTTCTTCCCCGTCGACTTCTTTCCCTGTTAACCAGCCACAGAAGCAAAAAGCAGAGGAGTATAGAGGAGTGGATTTCAGTGAGACACAGTTCACTGATTTTCTGAACGATCCTGAAGATTACAACGTTTACGATGATAAAACTGTCACTAAAACTAATGAGAGTACTGCTCTAGACGCCATGACAACAAGTGTTGAGTCTTGTTTGGCCGAGAAGGAAGAGGAAAGTTCAGGCTCGGATTATACTTTGGGTGATGCTAATTTTGTAGGGCAAGATGGAGGAGAAGAAGCAAGGACTGAAATGGAGCCTCTCGATTTCCAATTCTTAGACAATGTTGGATCTTCTTGTTACTGCTCGCCATTTGAGATTGCAGCAGAGATGATAAGCCATCAATGCCTAGAGCTGCAATGAAGAGAATGAAATATGAGAGGAAATTCTCAGCTTCTCTTTATGCTTTCAATGGAACACCTGAGTGCTTAAAACTGAGGCTGAAATCAGGAAGTGTGAAGACTAGTGGCAAATCAGAGCAACTAACCAAAATTCAGACTGCATGTAACAACAAGAACATAGAAATGGGGAAGAAAATATCTGAGGAGAAAATGGAAATGATGGGAAAGAGAGAAAATTCGGAGAGTTCAAAGTTTGATGGGGCATTGTCTCTTTGCAGTTCACTTGATCTTCCACCTATTTGCTTTGTTAACTGATTGATTAAAACTTCTTGATTGAAGTAATTAACATTCATCCCATCCCATTTCACGTAATGCCAATCTAACAACAAATTCAATGCTTGTTTTCTCACCACGATCTATGAAATTGATAAATGCCTTTATAATTTCATTCATTATTTGGACTATATTTTATCACTTTCGACCTAATTCGTGGTGCCTGCATGACGCATCCGTAGAAATGGTTTTTGATTGTGATAAAAATAAGAGAGAACATTTTAACGCTCCCACAGGTACTACATGCCCTCGTTGTTATCTAACAGTTCTCATAATGAACTTGATTCAATGAGTGATGTATGATTAAATTCAATAATAAAATTCCAAAGCCAAAAGTAGTTTTTCACGTTTCAAGTATCCATAAAACAAAAGAAAATCCTAAAAATTGTGAGTACATCCACGGAAATTCTAAAGAAAGGCAAAAAAGGGCAATTTCAAATGTAAGATCTCAATACTTGCATCTGATGAAGGAAATTAACCCTTAGGGTTCATAACATCAAGGAGATTTTCCTACATAAAAAGAGTTCCACAGAATGCATCAAAACCTGAACGTCGGCTTAACCAGAGGAAGCCAGTTTCACTATTTAATGACTAGCTTGAAACAATTACCCATATAAAACCGAGGGAATATTGAAACATAAAAGGAAAAGTGTCGAACATAGATCTGAACTGCAAGAAGCGTCATGTACATGGTAAATTTTTTTTCACATGCATCGTGAAAATGGAGAAAGGTCTTGTAAAGGATGTAGCATTAGAGAACCCGAAGCTGTGCCAGAAATGCTGCACAGAGATCCAAGAACAGAAACTGTGGACCCTCAACCCTCTGAAGATCAAGCAAGTACTTTTCTTCGCGAGATTTGTAGAGCTGTCAAGACCAAGCAGCAACGGCACATCAGCAGTAAAACAATTTTCGTAACAGTGCAATAACTATAGTAATGAAATTGGGCAATCCTTGAGTAGTATTTATTACCTGCACTTCAAACTTGACGACATTTGATGGCTTGATGTCACCATCATTTCCAATTATGGAAGATTCATCACCAAAGTGGTGATTACCCTGGACTGGGTCAACCATGCCTCTGTTCTGACCAGGAATGCTAGGAATCCACCTGCACTTCATGTTATAGTGCCCAATCTTCTTCCAGCCCACATTTAGTTGTTGCAAAGCTTTGAGAACTTCCTTCATTATTTCACGAGGATGAGCTCGAGACTATCAAAACAAGAACAATGAAAATTAAAGATCAAATTAAACATTCAAAGTTCCATGATGTGGTAAGTAACACATGAGAACAGCTAAAAGGCACAAACTCAACCTGTAATCCAAGAGCCCATTTCCTTTCATATGGCATTTGTCCCCTTAAACCTGATCCTTGATATTCCATGTATCTTGTTAGGTGGTGCCCAACAGATGAAATTGGAGATTCATAGGTATGCATTCGGCTGTAACCAGATTCCTGCAAAGTTTTATTTTAAAAAAGCAACAAAAAATTTACTAGAACTCAACATATAAATGAAAATATGTAAATAAACTGACAATATAACTATTATCAACCAGATAAGAAAATGATCTACGTAGTAGGATAACCATGAAAACACATGATTCAAGGACAAATGAACTACTCATTCCATGACCCAAAATATACTATATTACTCAAGCAATTTTAATTAGGCAAGACTTGCAGCTGAGTAAATTTGACATGGGAAGCTATAAAATGTGGCAGTTCACTATAATGAATTTCAAAAACCACTGATGAGTACAAATGATTATTTAGAAACAATTCAAAATAAACACAATTCATGCAAAATCATTACCAGCATCTAACCAATTTCAGGACGCATGAGCTCACCATGGTTTCTTGAAACTCAGCTCCAAGATAGCCACTGGAAACACGGAACCGGTTGTCCAACAACAAATAGTATGCAACAGTCGCCTGAAATGAGGTGCAATAAGACACATTTGAAAATTATAGTAACAGAGCATTAGAAAGTACAAACCTCATTTTGTATCCTATTGCGAAGATATTCGACCAGTAAGTTACGGTCAAATCCCATCTTAACCACTTCCTTAACTATCTCCTCATCGATCTGCAAGAAACGTAATATTATTTTATTTAATCATTACACAAATAACAAAGTTTATCACTTAAGAATTCAATCACTCCAATAAATGTGTTTCTGGCTGTACAAACTTTTACAAGTTCAGTTAGACATGGAAGTGATATTCATTGTAAACCTGGATCCCAAAAACCAAAACTGCGAGCTTCAAAACAGGTAACTACTACATTCAACCTTTGATATTTATACAACTGTTACAGACATAAGCTAATTAATCAATCTTAAGCAGTATATTGGTTATGTATTTACTGTTTGCATTAACAAAAACAATTACACGGTCAACCAACCTTTTTAACTTGTTGCATTGTGTCTGGTGGGGGAACAGCTAAATAACGTGGAAGATGGGCTTGGAACCATGGGTGTTGACGAATCTCAGGAATGATGATTCGTTTCATTGGATCAACTATAAGCATCCTCGGTATCAAATCTCTTGCACCTGGAGACAAATGGCTGGGCAGAGTATATATCCCGCCCTAGAGAACAAAAAGTGATGTACATTTAAGACTCACTAAATAAAAGAATGATTGAGAGCAAAAACATAGTTTGGAAATAATTTATTGGTTAGGTAGACAAAACAATGATAGCAAAGGCTTATGATTGAGTTACATCTTTAAGATACCTAGAAAAACCAAACAAAGATATGTATAATTTATTAAATAAATAAATAAACTATAGATGACTGCCAACAGCATACGAGGAATTTTAACAAGCTTCACCTGCTACAGAACTTTCAAAATATCAGCTTCCATAAAACTTTCCTAAAATTGTGGAACAGTAAGCTACATTACTTCCATCAAGTTTTGTTTTTAAGTTTCTAAGACAAAGTGCTCCATGGAGCAAGTCTGTTGCACGGACTCTCCATTTCACTGGATGCAGTTTGTGAAACCGCCATAGAACATTCAAATATTTATAAAACAATAAGTTACATTAATTCTACAAAGTTCTATCAATGTTTGGAATTGAAGTTTTTAAGACAAGATGGTCCATTAAGAAAGAGTTTGCTGCAGAACTTTATATTTCACCCAGGATGCCAATCAAACACTTTATTGCAACAGAAATTCTTCAAAATTTTAGCAAGATCCCTCGTTTGCATCGGTTATTGCATCATTTCCAACAATCTACAACAGATAATGAACAAAAACTTGCGCGAAAAAAATGGCCTTAGTAATATCAATCATTGATAAATTGATGACAAATTCCAAAGAGATTGTCTGTAAGCTCGGTAATTTACTATAAGCACATTGATAATCTACAGCCATAACAACCATTGCATATTTTGCTGAACTGAAAATTATTAAACTCAGTTGAAATAAATGTAGCAATACCTTAATTTTCTTAAAAAGGTTGGGAATGTTTTCATCATCGAAAGGAAGAGTACCACAGAGAAGAGCATACAATATAACACCACAGCTCCACACATCCACTTCGGGGCCAGCATACAATTTTCCAGAAATAACCTGTAAGAATGGAATCATAACCTTAGAAATTGAAACATATATATATATATATATATATATATATATATATAGAGAGAGAGAGAGAGAGAGAGAGAGAACCAAAGAAGCAGCCTCTACAAAAGTTATAAACAATCGATCCTAAACTGTATTGTCCATACCTCTGGGGCAGCATAATTGGGGCTTCCACAACTCGTCCTTAAAAAATGACCATCCCGCATTATATTGCTCAATCCAAAATCAGCAATCTTTACATTACATTTAGAATCCAAAAGCAAATTCTCAGGTTTAAGGTCTCTATGAACCACCATATTCCTGTGGCAGTACTCCACCCCAGATATTATCTGGTTGCAGAAAAAAAAATGTTGTGAAATACAACCCAACTAAAAACATTTATAAACAGTAAAAGCCAATAAATCATAAATTTCCATTCATACCTGCTGAAAAAAATTACGGGCCTCATCCTCCTGTAGCCTGCCCTTCTCCACAATATAATCAAATAATTCTCCAGACTTCACATATTCCATCACAACGAAAATGTCACTTGGTGTTTCTATAACTTCATAAAGTCGTATGATGTGGGGATGCATAAACAATCTCAAAAGTTTGATCTCTCTTCTCACTGCAATGAAAAATAAAAGTAAGAGATAAAATTGCTAGTTGTATGATAAATGATATTTTTGGATTCAATATGCAATTAAAATTATCCAAATTTACAAATACACTAGTGTTTCATAAGGGCAGACGAGATCACATCCAAAAAGATAACTCATACCTTTCTCTTCCATGTCCATGTTTCTAATCTTGCGACGGTTAAGTATCTTGATAGCAACTTTGTGGCCAGTCAATGCATGCTCAGCAATTTTCACCTTACCAAAGGATCCAATTCCAAGAGTTTTACCAAGCTTGTAATTTGGTAAAAACATGTCCACACCACTGCCACC